>AWOL01S0015527.1:18421-30680 GCA_000715115.1 Nicotiana otophora | reverse complement strand
TAAATCATAATATTTCCCCGGCACCTCGTGCCCTCATTTCATATCACAACTACACGGACAATTCATGTGCCAAATATCATTATCATTTAATCACAGCACCTCGTGCCCACATTTCATATCACAACTGCACGGACAATTCATGTGCCAACATCCTCATTATTTACTCACGGCATCTCGTGCCCGCATTTTATTTTATAATCCGCCTGGCAATAGCCACAGGCTCTCAATTTCAACATAAATCAGATTGTCATCAATTTACCAACAACAAAAAAAATTACACAAGGTATAAAAACAAACACAAGAATTTCACAACATCACGTGAAAATCATCAACCCCACATCATCGCATATCGTCCCTGACAATAGTCACCCTAATCGTTCCTATTTCCACCCTTATCACTCATATAGCCACCCTTATAGCTCTTATTGCCACCCTTTATCGCTCTTATTGCCACCCTTATCGCTCCGCCCAGACAATATTCCAACAAACACAATCACAGTGAATTGTCACCCTTATACCCACATAATATCAATGGTGAAATGCCACCCTTATATCTTCAAAATAATAATTAACACAACAATTTACACCGGAAATTATCACGGCAACATAACAAAATCAATTCATATCACAATTTGCCCAATGACTACAACCAAAATTCCAAATATACAACCAAGTCAATTAATTTCACAACAATTAGCCGAAGGCTCCACACAATGCGTACAATACCCAAAAACAATCAACAGAGATAGAAACTACTCAACATAAAGTAAAGTCTTCATTAACTCCAAATTTTCAATAATTATATAAACACCTCTTATTAAGCTCATTTAATTAATTATTTGCAGAGGAAAAAATCCAAAATAAAATTAAATTTCAATAATTATCAAACCAGCAAATTCACAGAATTTTATAAATAATCAAATAACCATCACATCAAATTATCATATAACAACAGATTCAACAACAAGGATTTAGGCACGGCAAATAGATGATTAAATATATGCTAACAATTATCCAATTTACTACACAATATGCTCAAGACTTTAACTCAATAAACTTTGCACATATAAACCAAGTACGTACTCGTCACCTCGCGTATATGGTTTTCAATTATACAAATTGCACAGAAGACTCAATGCCTAAGGGAAAATTCCCCCACTCAAGGTTAAGCAAGACACTTACATTTTTGAAGTTAGGCCGATATTCCAAAATAGCCTTCTTGCTTGAATTGACCTCCGGACAGCCCAAATCTATCCAAATTAATTGTATAATTCCATTAAAATTCATTGAAAATAATTTCGGATAATAATACGTCGACTTAAAAATTTATTCCAAAAAGTCAACAAAAGTCAATGCGGGGCTCGCCCCTTGGAACCCGGCATAATTTTTATGAAATCCGAACACCCATTCCGATACGAGTTCAACCATACCAATTTTATCGAATTCCAATAACAGCTCGACCTCCAAAGCTTAAATTTTCATTTTTGGAAGATTTTGTAAAAATCTTGATTTCTTATAGTGAAATCCGAATTAAATGATGAATATAATCATGGATTCATGAAATATAAACACTTTAGGATATAGAACACTTACCCCAACCAAGCTTGTGAGTAAATCCTCAAAATCGCCCAAGAACCGAGCTCCAACAATCCAAAATCAAAAATGAAGAAATGACCATTTTTGGTCTTTATGATTCTGTCCAGATTCCGCTTATGCAGACTATCTGTCGCTTTTGTGAGAAAATTCTCGCTTATCCGATTGGAGGCCTTCTATGTGAGTTTGTCTACAAACAGAAACCAATATGTGATCTCTGCAGAGTTGCTTGTTCTTCCCATAAAACATGGGCAATCTCACAACATGATTCTTTGTATGTTATAATTATAAATGGATATAATAAGTTAATTTTGACTGGCCCTTTGACCACCGAAAGATCATTCTTTTGGAATCATTTCTCCAACAGTCAATTCATATTAATTAAGTTTGGTTCTCTTTTATTGACATCATCAAAATTCCATTTTGGGGTCATTTGCTCAAAAGTCAACTCTCCGGTTAATTCTTTCCATTTAAGCTTCTAAATAAGAATTGTTCTTTCAATTTAATTCCACATCTTCCGAAAACCGAACTCGACCACACCCGCGGGTCATAATGCATACTACGAAGCTTCTCGTGACCTTTAGTCGCTGAACGGGACGTAAATTCTTAAAACGACAAGTCGGGTCATTACATTTATTCATGCTCATATTATTTGCACTCAGTCATAGATATTATTGTACATGTTTACCTCAGTCCCTATTATTTTCCTGATATGGTGTGATACTTGACGTGGGTTGTGTTTCCCTTATTTGTTGATGATAGTGAGGTTAGAGAGGTACATGACTGAGTGAGGTCGAAGGCCTGTTATGAGGTATTTGATTGAGGCACGTGAGTTGTCCGTGTAGCACGTGAGCTGTCCGTGCAGATCCAGGTATTGATACCATAGCGCATGAGTTGTCCGCGTAGCACGTGAGTTGACCGTACGGATCCAGGGATTGATATTATGGCACGTGAGTTGTCCGTGCTTAGTGCTTGGGCTTTAGGAGCCCCTCCGGAGTCTGTACATACCCTCAGTGAGTGCAGGTACCTATTGAGTGTTAAGTGTTAAGTGCGAGCGCCGAGAGCCGAGTGTTGAGTGATGGAGTGACATTGCTGTGAGGTTTCATCGCTTTTGCTGTTGCTGCACTTTACCTGTTAATTTCTTTGTAGCATTTATTGAGTTGATGGAATTTACCTGTTTATTTCTATTTATTTTAAATTGTGATAAAGAAATAGTTGAATTGTTCTACTTAGCTCGCCATTACTACTCAATTCCTTAATTATTTCTATTACTACTGAGTCAGTTGTACTCACACTACACCCTGCACTTTATGTGCAGATCAAGGTGAGTTAAGCGCAGCGATCGTTGAGTTCAGGCCGACTATCGTTGGAGACTGCAAGGTAGCTGCTAGCGTCCGCAGGACCTTGTTACTCCTTTTATCATTTCTTCTTTTAGACTGTATTGACAGTTAGACAGTTTTATTTCTTAGTTCATAGATTTAGACGCTTATGACTTAGTGACACCCCGATTTTTGGGGCTCGTTTTCGTATTTTCTATAATTATATTTAAAGTTGATTTAGTTTATGAAAAATTCAAATGTTGGAAATATTTTATTAAATTCTTATAATCGATTTAGTAGTAATATTTTGGGAAATAGGCTTGCCTTGTAACACGATAGGTGTCATCACGACCATGTTTAGATTTTGGGTCGTGACATTTACAGAATCAATGATAATATTTTTAACAATTTTAATACAGAACAACTCATAATCACTCCAAACCCCGGTGTCACAAGTGCATGAGCATCAACTAGGAATGTAAAATAAAATACAGTATCTGCCCGGAATACAAATTTGGACAGGAGGAATATAAATACTCTGAAGGAGACTCTGCCGGCTGCGGATCGTAATGTGGAATGCAGCTCACGTAAGTTCTCGCATGCATACACGCCTCTGCTCTCACAAGGCCACTAGTCACATATGTACCTACACAAAAATGTGCAACAAGTGTAGCATGAGTACGTAATCAACGTGTACTTAGTAAGTATCTAGCTTAATCCCGGAGGAGTAGTAATAAGGGATCGACATAGACACTCACTAGTGGTCCAATAACATCAGGTACAGTAAAAAGATAAGTAAACATAAGGCAGAGTAAATAAATGAGGTAAACAAGTATAAATCGCGTGGTACAAATCCCCCCCTCTTTACGAGGAACTAAAGCTCTCTATTAGAAATTCCCTCCTTAATCGGAGCATATATATATAGATATAGTGGATCTCATCAGATAGATTGTCATAACCCAAATCGGGAAAATTCACAGATATACTGGCTTCTTGCCAAATATTACGCACGATTTCCATGAGAATATGATATAGGAAATTCCGAGGCGTACGGCCCGATCCAACATAAATATTTAAACCGTGCATTGTCGAGGGTCAAACGGCCTGAACCATAGATACATTTATTAAACTGTCGAGGCGAACGGCCCGCTCCCATGAGAGTGTGGTACATAAATTCTGTCGAGGCGAACGACCCGATCCTATAAGAGTGTGGTACATAAATCATGCCGAGGCGAACGGCCGATCCCATAAGAGTGTGGTACATAAATCCTGCCGAGGCGAACGACCCGATCCCATAAGAGTAAGAAGCTTTGACGGGTCCTTGACCCCACTCACGAATAAACGTGTGAGTTGAAATTTCTTTAACAAAAGCCTTTCAATGAAACATATATACTACGTAAACATGCCGTAAGAGAAGTAAAATTACTCGGTGACTAATCATGACCTCGTGAAGTCTCTAGAATAGCAAGTCTAGTCTCAAGTATTAAAGTAAAACAGAGGAATTTAATAGGCAAGAGACTGCTCAGATAGTACAACTATGGCATGATGTGAACCTAAGCCTACCCGGACAATAATATGAATGTAGCTACGTATGGGCTCTCGTCACCTCGCACGTACGTAGCCCCCACAACAAGTAGCACACGTCAATATACAACACCTAAGGTTAATTTCCCCTCACAAAGTGTCACGACCCAAAATCTGACTAGTCGTGATGGCACCTAACCCAACCTGCTAGGTAAGTCATTTATCAACTATCCAATTCCAATGAATTTAATAAGGCAATTCATTAAAAGAAAATATATGAAACCAATACATTTTCCCAAGAATTGGTAGTACAAATCATGAGCTTCTAAGAATAGAGTTTACAAAGCTGGTATGAAATAAATACATCATCTGTTTGAAAAGTACATAAACAGAGTTTTATGAATCTAAGACTACCATGAACAAGAGGCAACTACAACCGGAACACAGGTATACCTTCAGATCCAGCTCCCGATGAACGCAGCAACATCAGCAGCTAACATCTGCACGCAAGGTACAGAAGTGTAGTATGAGTACAACCGACCCCATGTACTCAATAAGTAACAAACCTAACCTTAGGTTGAAAGTAGTGACGAGCATGTACCAAGGTCAGAGTCCAACTCCAATAACCAATAACAGTTCATAACCACATAAAGCAAGTAATGAAAGAAGTAACTCAAGGAATAAATGCTCAGCTAAATCATGATTTTCAAAACTAGTTCTGCCTTTCAAGTGTATCAGTGAAAGTCCCAAGTCATTTACCGAAAATGCCAAAAATACGAAAGTTTGAAAACAGTAATTTTTGCCAAATATCCTTTCAACAATGATAAGATGTTTTATTTTTTTTCCATATAGCCAGTGAAAAAATGCATCACTATGCTTGTAGGCCAATATGTGTGAGACGTCATGAATGACGTGATACCGTACATCGTGAGGAAAATACATCTCTATGTTTGTATGTCAATGCAATGTATCTCAGTGATAAAACCATATGCATACTTCTCAGAGTATCAATTCACTCAGTGCTCACCATCACTCAGTCCTCACTAGGGGTGTTCATGGTTCAATTTGGCTCGGTTTTTGCTTAAAACTAAATCAAACCAACTAAAGCATTTTTTTCAATATTAAAATCAAACCAAACCAATATAGTATACATTTTATCGGTTTGGTTCGTTTTTTGCCGGTTTTTTCGATTTTTAAAGATATAGTTTATAATGCAAAGAAATTGATATAAGTGAGATTAAAAATAAAAATAAAAACGAGATATGGGAAAGCAAAACGTAAGGAGAATGTAGCCGTAACATAGAACTGTAAACACTAATACCAAAATCAACTTGATATCATGCTATTGTCATTCTCATTCCATAGAAAATAACTACAATGAAATAAGAATCCAAACACCTTACAAAGTGAACCTCAATTGAAACAATAGCAAAATTGAAAATTTACTGCCAAAGTGCAGAATATCTTCAATTGAAGTTACATCAGATTGAACAAGTTCATCAAACACACTACTACTATTCATCCAAGATTAAAGATTTCATGGAAAAAAGAATTGGAAGTAACATATGAAGTTCCTGAGAATTTCAAAGTGACTTGGTAGAATATCTCAAGGAACTTAATAAAAACTTTAACATTCTTCCAATCATCCATAGATGGATGTCCTCCCATACTATTCGTCTCTAAACATTATTTGAGGTACTTATGATCATCATCATACATTCTTGAAAATCTCTTTTTAAACTTTACAGCTGTATCTAGCATCATATATGTGGAGTTCCACTTAGTTTCAACATCTAAAGTCAAAAGACCATGAGTGTCAATCTTAGCCTTCTCAACAAATGACTTTAAAGAATCAAACCTTCTAGCTGAGGACTTAACATATTTGACAACATTTCTTACTCGAGAAATGGACTCATTTTGTTCAATTAGCCCTTATTTCACGATTAAATTTAGAATATGAGCATTGCATCTAACATGCAAGAACTCATTTCTAAGATGCCTCCTTTCCAATCCTCAATCCTTCTTTTTAAGTGTTTAATTATAGCATCATTAACAGTTGCATTATCTAGGGTCACCGTAAATATGTTCTTAATCCCCCAGTCTAACAAGCATGCTTCAATCCCCTTAAAAATTGTCTCACCTTTATGATCCGATGTTTGAAAAAAGTTGAGAATTTTCTTTTTTAAATTCCAATCATCATCAATCCAATGAGCAGTAATAACCATATAAGTTAAATTTTGAAGTGATGTCCATGTATCACTAGTAAGACATACACGTTGATTCTGAATAAGCTTTGTAAGCTTTTATTTCTCTTCTTGATATATTTTCAAATATTGCATAGCAACAGTCAGACGAGAAGGTAATTGAAAATTAGGCAAAGAAACTGCCATTAATCTCTTAAAACCTTCTCCTTCAACAACTTTAAAAGGTTGTTCGTCGATAATGACAAACTCAGCAATGGCTCTCCTAATCTGATTAACATTAAACACAACCTTTTCTAAAGTACATGTGCTATATGCTTGTTCCCCTTTTCTAATTGGCCTGAGTAGGTGTCTGTGGCAGAGCCAGCTCCGGTGGATTTCACATATGCACCGGGATTCCAGGATGTCATGGGTCGTATGATGCGGTTCATGGACACTATGACTCAGGCCGGTTTATTTCCGGCAGACCCAGCCACATTTCAGGCGGGAGAGCACAGACTCCGACCGCACAGGCTCATGGGCAGGCAGCTACTATATATCAGACCCAGGGTGCACTACCTATGGGTGGAGCCCAGCCAGTGGCAGCAGCTACACCAGAGCCCAGGCCAGCTGCAGCCGCTGATGCGCAGAAACTATTGGACAGATGGACTAGGCTACATCCTCCTGTCTTTGGGGGTGAGAGACATGAGGATCCCTAGGATTTCATTGATCGGTGCAAGGATAGACTGTACAACATGAGGATATTGGAGTCTCATAGGGTTAACTTTGCTACTTTTCAGCTATAGGGCAGAGCCTGTAGATGGTGGAAGTCTTATCTTCTTGGCAGACCAGCAGATTCTCCTCCCATGACTTGAGACAGGTTCACCCGTATCTTCCTGGACAGGTATATTCCATCCTCCCAGAGGGAAGAGTTGTAGTTTCAGTTTGAGCAGCTCCAGCAGGGTCAGATGTCAGTGACCGATTATAAGGCGAGGTTCTCTGAGTTATCTCTCCATGCACTTATGATACTCTCTACTGAGGTAGAGAGAGTGCGGAGGTTTGTTGCGGGTTTACATACTGGAATTCGGGCCACTATGGCCCGAGAGGTTGAGATGGGTACTTCTTATGAGCTAGTCGTAGAGATAGCCCAGAGGATTGAGGGTGTGCTTCAGCGGAGCCGAGAGAAGGTTATGAGAGATAAACGATTTAGATATTCTGGAGAGTTCAGAGGTTCTCCGTCTGGGGGTAGAGGTTAGTTCGTGAGAGGGCAGTCCAGCAGGTCCCCATATCTAGCACCACCGCCTCCTCGGGGTGCTCCAGTGCGACCTTATTTCAGTACTATACCAGAGAGTTCTTATCGCCCACCAACTATTCAGGGTCCTTCCAGTGGGTATTCAGGTCACTAGGGCCAAATTCTTAGTCAGCAGCCCATTGCACCTAAGAGTTGTTACGAGTGTGGGGATCCCAGTCACATACGGAGATTCTACCCCCGATTTTGGGGTAGACCAGTGTAGCAGGGTTAGCAACCTATGATTATCGCACCAGTTGCTCCACCAGTCATCTGACCACCAAGAGGTGGAGGACATGTGGGTAGGGGTCGTCCTAGAGGTGAAGGTCATCCAGGTAGAGGCCAGCCAGTTGGCGCTCCAGCTTGGTTCTATGCTTTTCCGGCCAAACCAGATGTAGAGGCCTCAGATGTCGTGATTACATGTATTATTTCTGTTTGTGGCAAAGATGCCTCCGTATTATTTGATCCAGGATCTACATATTCCTATGTGTCATCTCTATTTGCTCATTTCCTAGGTGTTTCCCGCGAGTCCTTGAGTACTCCCGTTTATGTGTCCACTCCTGTGGGCGATTCTGTTGTTGTGAATCGGATTACCGGTCCTGTATTATTACATTCTATGGTTATGAAACTAGAGCAGATCTCCTATTGCTTGAGATGATCGATTTTGAAATTATCCTGGGCATGGACTGGTTATCTCTATATCATGCCATCCTTGATTGCCATGCCAAGACTGTTACCTTAGCTATTCCAGAATTTCCTAAGTTGGAGTGGAAGGGTCCGTATGTTAGTGCATCTAATCGGGTTATTTCTTTTATGAAGGCTTAACACATGGTTGAGAAGGGTTGTTTAGCTTATCTAGCCTATGTTCGGAATACTACTGCAGAGACTCCGACTATTGATTCAGTGCTTGTTGTTCGAGAGTTCTCCGATGTATTTCCTTCAGATCTTCCAGGCATTCCACCTGATAGTGATATTGATTTCTGTATTGATTTGGCTCCAGATACCCATCCTATATCTATCCCACCATATCGCATGGCTCCGGCAGAATTGAAAGAATTGAAAGAATAGCTTGAGGAGTTACTAGGCAAAGGGTTCGTCAGACCGAGTGTATTGCATTGGGGTGCACCAGTGTTATTTGTGAAGAATAAGGATAGAACGATAAGAATGTGTATTGATTATCGTCAATTGGACAAAGTCACTATTAAGAACAAGTACAGGTTGCCGCGTATTGATGATCTATTTGACCAGTTGCAGGGTGCTAGGGTGTTCTCTAAGAACAACTTGAGGTCAGGGTACCATTGGTTGAAGATTCTGGATTCGGATGTTCCGAAGACTGCTTTCCAGACTAGATATGGTCATTATGAATTTCTGGTGATGTCCTGTAATGATCCGACCGGTCGTTTTGATAATTTAAGCTTCGTTCGGCGGCATAAGGCCTTGAGCAGCTTCACATTATGTATATCGACCTGCGTACATGGTTGGATTCAGTTACCGGATGATTCAGAGTCGAATTGGAAAAATGATTCTAGTTTTGGAAGCTTAAGCGGTGAGAATTTGACCGGAATTTGACTTTTTGTGTAAACGGCTCCGGAATGAGTTATGGATGATGTCAGCAGCTTCGTATGGTGCTTTTGGNTTCTATGGTTATGAAACTAGAGCAGATCTCCTATTGCTTGAGATGATCGATTTTGAAATTATCCTGGGCATGGACTGGTTATCTCTATATCATGCCATCCTTGATTGCCATGCCAAGACTGTTACCTTAGCTATTCCAGAATTTCCTAAGTTGGAGTGGAAGGGTCCGTATGTTAGTGCATCTAATCGGGTTATTTCTTTTATGAAGGCTTAACACATGGTTGAGAAGGGTTGTTTAGCTTATCTAGCCTATGTTCGGAATACTACTGCAGAGACTCCGACTATTGATTCAGTGCTTGTTGTTCGAGAGTTCTCCGATGTATTTCCTTCAGATCTTCCAGGCATTCCACCTGATAGTGATATTGATTTCTGTATTGATTTGGCTCCAGATACCCATCCTATATCTATCCCACCATATCGCATGGCTCCGGCAGAATTGAAAGAATTGAAAGAATAGCTTGAGGAGTTACTAGGCAAAGGGTTCGTCAGACCGAGTGTATTGCATTGGGGTGCACCAGTGTTATTTGTGAAGAATAAGGATAGAACGATAAGAATGTGTATTGATTATCGTCAATTGGACAAAGTCACTATTAAGAACAAGTACAGGTTGCCGCGTATTGATGATCTATTTGACCAGTTGCAGGGTGCTAGGGTGTTCTCTAAGAACAACTTGAGGTCAGGGTACCATTGGTTGAAGATTCTGGATTCGGATGTTCCGAAGACTGCTTTCCAGACTAGATATGGTCATTATGAATTTCTGGTGATGTCCTGTAATGATCCGACCGGTCGTTTTGATAATTTAAGCTTCGTTCGGCGGCATAAGGCCTTGAGCAGCTTCACATTATGTATATCGACCTGCGTACATGGTTGGATTCAGTTACCGGATGATTCAGAGTCGAATTGGAAAAATGATTCTAGTTTTGGAAGCTTAAGCGGTGAGAATTTGACCGGAATTTGACTTTTTGTGTAAACGGCTCCGGAATGAGTTATGGATGATGTCAGCAGCTTCGTATGGTGCTTTTGGGCTTAGGAGCGCGTCCGGAATGTGTTTTGGAGGTCTGTAGTAGATTTAGGCTTGAATTGGCGAAAAATGGATTTTTGGCGATTTCGGTCGGTAGTGGAAATTTTGATATCGAGCCCAGAATGGAATTCCGGAAGTGGTTGTAGTTTCGTAGTGTCATTTGTGACCTGTGTGTGAAATTTGAAGTCATTCGGACTAGGTTTAATATATTTCGGCGTCATTTGTAGAATTTGGAAAATTCAAAGTTTCTTAGGCTTGAATCTGTGCTCCATTCATGTTTTTGATGTTGTTCAATGTGCTTTGAAGGCTCGACTAAGATCGTATGGTGTTATAGGATTGGTTGGTATGTTTGGTTGAGGTCCTGGGGGCCTCAGGTGTGTTTTGGATGCTTAACGGATGAATTTTTGGACTTAGGTCATTGCTGTAATTTTTTCTGTTGTCTGGTGTTTCGCACCTGCGGAGTGGGAACCGCAGGTGCGGACTCGCACGTGCGGAGATGGAAGCGCAGATGCGAGAATTTAGGGTTAGCCTGGGGTGGCAGGTACCAGGAAGTTCCGCATCTGCGATGCCCGCAGATGCGCAGAAGGCTTGTCGGTACGGAGACTGGGGGAGTTAGTAACTTTTGCAGGTGCGACTGGTTAGACCGCAGGTGCGGTAAGTGCAGGTGCAAGAAATGGTCGCAGGTGCGAGGATCGCTGGGCAGAAAAGGGGTTGGAATCGAGGGTTAGTTTATTTTCACTCTATTTTTTTTATTTTGAGCTCGAGAGAAGGCGATTCTTTGAGGGATTTTCAGAGAAATCTTGTGGGTAACGATTTCTTACTCTAATTTGATTTTATTGCATTAATCTATTGTAGTTTTCCTCATTTAATCAAGGTAATTAGGTGAGAAATGTAAGAAATGGGGGGAAAGTTCCCCAATCGAAATTCTGAGTTTTGATCGAGTTCTAGGCATCGGATTTAGATGATTTTTGTACGAGTGGTCTCGTGAGTGAATGGGTGTTCTAAATTGGTAACTTTTACCCGATTCCGAGTTGTGGGCCCGGGGAGACTGTTTGGGTATTTTTCCTATTTTCTTGCCTTAGCTTCGAATTCATTAGCTAAAGTAGTTACTTGTAGTATTATTTACATTATGCAATTGATTTGATTAGATTTGGGCCATTCGGAGTTGGATACTCGTGGCAAGAGCGTGGTTTCGGATTGAGTCAAGCGATTCGAGGTAAGTATCTTGCCTAACCTTGTGTGGGGGAACTACCCCTTAGGATTTGAGTCATCTATGTTGATTGTAGTCTGTGAACGCGAGGTGACAAGTGCGTGCTCAGACATATTTGTAGAAAGTTGGCCTTTTAGAGTTCTTATGTCCTTATGTTCACCGTGTATGATGTTGTTCTTGATACGCTTGAATTCCTATTTGCTAGTTTCACCTCTACATGCTTTGATTAGAGATAATTGCTTTAGGATTCACTCTTACTATCTATTTGACCCTTATTCGACTTAACCAAAGATTTTACCTCTTCCATCGTCGTGCTATATTTTTCATAACTGCTTATCTTTAATTGAAATTATTATTTTCTCATCCTATAATTGTTTAGTCTTAATTGGAGTTATGATTATCTTCCGCTGCTTATCCTTACTTGAATTGTTGAATATTCCTCGTAATTGCTCAACTTCAAAAGGAGTTTAGATAACCTATATCTTAGTT
>AWOL01S0015527.1:0-11605 GCA_000715115.1 Nicotiana otophora | reverse complement strand
TTAGGTGTCACATGGTGACTTATACTCGAAGGATATTACTTGAAAAGTTTATATTTGAAAAGTATTTATCTTGAAGGAACTATGTTTGAAGGATATTTATTTGAAAGGGTTATACTTGAAAAGTATTTATCTTGAAAGAACTATGTTTGAAGGCTAATTATTTGAAAAGTTTATATTTGAAAGATTTTTATCTTGAAAGAACTATGTTTGAAAGATATTTATTTGAAGGAAGTATATTTTAAAAATAATTTCTTATTGGAAAGGATTATATTCTAAAGACCTCAATTTAAAAAAAACTTACGGGTGAAAGTTTACACTTGAAGGATTTGACTAATTTATTGGGGTTTGGTGGCTGATACCTGATGTGAAAACTATTGCAGTTGCTGAGTTACTATTTACCTTTACTGTATTGTGATTTTTGGATTTGGGTTGTGTTTCTGTTCGTTCTCCACTGTCTTATTCTGGTGTTCCGTTGTTACTTGCTGTTTTTCCTTCCTTATTGTAGTTGTTATGTCGTTAGCCATATCGCGGGGTCCTTAGATAGATGTCATGTTCTTTCATCCCTATACTTATGCTTGTTCAGTTTATTAGACCAGTGGGTGTCTTGACTAGTCCTCGTCACTACTTCACCGAGGTTAGTCTTGATACTTACTGGGCACCGCTGTGGTGTGCTCATACTACACTTATGCACATTTTGTGCAGATCCAGGTATCGATCATTAGTAGTTGTACGGATCCTTGCTGAGGAGACTCAAGGTAAACTTGCCGCTGCGTTCGCAGGTTTCGGAGTCACCTTCCTATTTTGTATTTACATTGTTTTTACTTACTTCCAAACAGTTGTATTTAGAAGTTGTAGTAAACTCTGTAGAGCTTATGACTTGTACTACCGATTTTGGGAAATTGTAAATTTTGTAAATATTTCTATATCGAGACTGTTAGATTTCCTTTGTTATTGTTGTTACTTAGTAAATGTTAGGCTTACCTAGTCCCTAAGACTAGGTGCCATCACAATACCCAACGGAGGGAAAATTGGGTCGTGACATGTCCTTCGGTTTGACTAAAGCCCCGACAGCGTTTATGGATTTGTTGAACAAGGTATTCAGGCCATATATTGATTCGTTTGTCATTGTCTTTATTGATGACATCGTGATCTACTCGCGCAGTAAGGAGGAGCACGAGCAGCATATGAGAGTGATGCTTCAGACGCTGCGGGAACAAAAGGTATATGCTAAGTTCTCTAAATGTGAGTTTTGGCTAGAGTTTGTAGCATTTTTAGGGCATATTGTATAGGGCGAGGGAATTAAAGTTGATCCCAAAAAGATTGAGGCAGTTCAGAATTGGCATCATCCCACTTCGGCGATTAAGATCAGGAGTTTTCTGGGAATAACAAGTTATTATCGTCGGTTCGTGGAGGGCTTTTCATCTATTGCAGCACCTTTGACCAAATTAACCCAGAAAGGTGCTCCGTTCCGATGGTCCGATGATTGTGAGGTGAGCTTTCAGAAGCTCAAGACAACATTGACTACAACACCAGTGTTAGTGTTGCCTTCCGGTTCGGGGATGTATACAGTGTATTGTGATGCTTCACGCATTGACGTGGGTTGTGTATAGATGCAGTAAGGGCGAGTTATTACATATGCTTCGCGTCAGCTGAATCCCCACGAGAAGAATTATCCGGTACATGATTTGGAGTTAGCTGCGATTGTTCACGCTCTTAAGATTTGGAGGCATTATCTTTATGGGGTATCTTGTGAGATCATCGCAGTTTGCAGCATTTGTTCAAGCAAAGGGATCTAAATTTGAGGCAGCGCAAATGGCTTGAGTTACTAAACGATTATGATATTACTATCATGTATCATCCGGGTAAAGCAAATGTGGTTACAGACGCCTTGAGTAGAAAGGCGGAGAGTATGGGTAGTTTGGCTTTCATTTCAGCAGAGGACATGCCATTAGCTTTGGATATTCAGTCCTTGGCTAACAGACTTGTAAGATTGGATATTTCAGAGCCCAGTCGAGTTCTTGCATGTGTTGTTGCTCAGTCTTCACTATTTGAGCAGATCAAGGCTCTCCAGTACGATAATCCACACTTAATGGTTCTTCGAGAAACGGTACTACAGGGTGGTGCCAAGGAAGTTACTATTGGAGCGGATGATGTTCTGCGACTCTGGGATCGTCTATGTGTTCCTAATGTGGATGGACTGAGGAAAATGATCCAAGAGGAAGCACACAGTTCTTGGTATTCTATTCATCCAAGTGCTACGAAGATGTATTATGGCCTGAGGCAGCATTATTGGTGGCGACGAATAAAAAAGGACATCGTTGATCATGTAGCTAGGTGTCTAAATTGTCAGCAAGTTAAATATGAGCACCAGAGGCCAGGTGACCTACTTCAGCAGATGACTATACTGGAGTGGAAATGGGAACGCATTAATATGAACTTTGTAGTTGGGTTGTCGCCGACCTTGCGGAATATTGATGCAGTTTGGGTGATTGTTGACAGGTTGACCAAGTCGGCACACTTCATTCCGGTTGTGACTACGTATACTTCAGAGAGGTTGGCCCAGATTTATATTCAGGAGATAGCTCAGTTGCACGGTGTGCCAATTTCTATCATAGCAGATAGAGGCCCTTAGTTTGCTTCACATTTTTGGAGAGCAGTACAGAGTGAATTGGGGACCCGTTGTCACGCCCCGAGCATAGGGGCGAGACCGGCACCCGGTGCCTCATCTATCCTTGCGTACCAACTTGCGACTCAGGAATTCTGGACATACAATGTCATACTTTGGCCAGGGGCCACATTGCAAGACAATTTGCGAAGCAAAATATAAAACTGAATAGAGACTAACACTAACTAAATGTCAACATAAAGCTGGGTCGGCAAGGCCGTCATAACCATTATAGATGACAAGCCAACAAAATATACGTACAAGGCCTACAAGCCCAACATACTGCACTAACTGATAGGATATGTCTACAAGCCTCTACTGATGGATGTACTGTGATCGGAACAGGGCCCCGACCTACCCATAACCTATCTACATACATACACAAGATGTACACAAAACTTCTAGACCTGGCAACTCCGAAGGATGGGGAGCGTACCGATAAAGCTGAACTCGGGCAACACCTACTGAGGAGGTTTACCCGTCTGTCTGTCTGAACCTGCACGCATGAAATGCAGCGCCCCCAGAAAGGGACGTCAGTACGAAATAATGTATCAAGTATGTAAGGCAATATACTGAAAGCTGAAACTGAACTGATAATATAATAACTGAAAGCAACTGGGAGTCAAAGAAAATTTGAAGATATGCTCACCTGTTGATACTGACTCAACTCTCTCAATATAGTGAGTAAAATAGTTATCCGGCCTTATAAGGCTCGGTTTATATATATATATATATGCTCTGTCGTAGTAGGCTCGCTCATAGGCGCTCGGCCATACTAGGCTCTGTGTCTCGGCCATGCTGGGCTCACTCATAGGCGCTCGTCCACAGTAGGCTCGGTATATAACTTACCATCTGATCAGAGGTTGCCCAATAGGGGCCTGCCCATCGATTATAGCTCGATGGTAATGAAAATACTGTAATACTGTATATATAGGCTCTCTGCTCTCTTGACTGGAAGAAGACAATACTCAATTAAATATGAAGTCCCGATAAGGAAAATACTGTAATTTATGAGGTTAGGATAATGTATATAAATTCGGGAGTATGAACTTCCCTTTATGCCTCATTATCAAATACATGTAATTACGAGATCATGCCAAAATGAAGGAAGGGCTTAGCCTTAACATACTTGGAGTAGGGGAAAAAATCCGTATGATATTCTTGGAAAAGGTTGCACCGTACACCTTTAGAAACGCAAACTTTTACGTTGCTAAATCTTGTTGGAATCGTTTGGTTGCAAGAAGAATTGCTAACGTTTCTCTCTTCTGATCTTGGTATTGAAAATATTAGGAATGAGTTTTGCATCTGATTGTAGTATGGTTTGTTTTGAAAGTCTTAAAGTTTGAGGTGTCTTGTAATTAATGTATTAGGATGCCACCTAATAAATGACTAAGAGTCATTTGCTTAATAAGGGGCTTGCTGCCACATGGGGGTGGGGTGGGAAATGTTAACCTTTATCCACTTATTAAGTAATTAAGTAATGTCCCGTTACCCGATAATCAACTAATTTCCCGCATAATTAAGAATTATCTCAAATTACTTAAAACACTACTCACTTTTAACACACTTTATATACCTTACTATCATGGTCATGTGGTACTTTGTATGGTACTAGTCCATAAATACCGGGTATTTTAGCTCGGGCCGTATTTTATCCCAAAATGTCAAACTTTGACGAAATCCCTTTTCTTCGATTTTCTTACCTCTCACCTTCACGAATTTACTTATCACTTGTTGAAATAGCATAATGCTCATAATCTCAAAATAATCTCATTCCCGAACTTTACGTCGATTAAATTATGACGAAACTTTAACATACGAAATGCGGGATGTAACACTCATGTAGAGCTCAGCACAGCCTTTCATCCGCAAACCGACGGGCAGTCAGAGCAGACAATTTAGATTTTGGAGGATATGCTCAGGACATGTGTGATTAACTTTGGCGGTAAGTGGGATCATTTCTTTCCTTTGTCCGAGTTTGCTTATAATAACAGTTACCAATCCAGCATCGAGATGGCTCCATTTGAGGCTTTATATGGTCGGCGATGTCGTTCACCCATCGGATGGTTTGAGTCCGGTGAGGCTAAGTTATATGGTACTGATTTGGTGAAGGGTGCCTTGAAAAAGGTAAAGTTGATTCAGGAGCGACTTCGTACAGCGCAGTCCAGACAGAAGAGTTACGCAAATCAGAAAGCGCGTGATTTATCATTTATGATGGATGAAAAAGTTCTCTTGAAGGTTTCACCGATGAAGGGAATCATGAGATTCAGGAAGAAGGGCAAGTTGAGCTCAAGGTTTATAGGCCCATTTGAGGTGTTGAGACGAGTTGGGTAGGTTGCTTATGAGCTTGCATTGCCTCCCAGTCTATCGGGAGTTCATCCAGTTTTCGCTGTATCTATGCTCCGGAAGTATCGTGCCGACCTATCACATGTGTTAGACTTCAGCACAGCTTAACTAGATAATAGTTTGGGCTATGAAGAAGAACGAGTTGCCATTCTTGATAAACAGGATCGCCAATTGAGGTCCAAGAGAATTTCTGCAGTAAAAGTCCAATGGAAGGGCCAACCAGTTGAGGAAGCGACTTGGGAGGCCGAGGAAAATATGCGGAGCAGATATTCACACTTATTCAGCACTCCAGGTACAATTCTAAACCCGTTCGAGGACGAACGTTTGTTTAAGAGGTGGAGAATGTAATGACCCAACCGGTCATTTTGACTTTTAGAACCCCGTTCAATTAAATAAAATTTCCCGAATGCGCTTTTAATAATTTATGGCTTGCGGGGATGGGTGGTTCAGAATTTGGAAGTAATCGGGTTGAAATCGGAACAATTGGTTCCTTAGTTTGGCTTTAAAAGGCCAAATTTGACTTCGGTCAACATTTTGAGAAAACGACCCCGGAATCGGGATTTAACGGTTCCAATAGGTTCGTATGATGATTCGGACTTGGGCGTATGTTCGAATCAGGTTTTGGATAACCCGGGAGCGTTTTAGCGCTTAATAGTAAACATTAACTATTTGAAGGTTTAAAGTTCTTTAAATTTGGTTTGGAATAGGTTTTGGAGTAATCGAGGTCCGTTTGAAATTTCGAGTTTGGGAATAGCTCTGTATAGTGATTTAAGACTTGCACGCAAAATTTGGTGTCATTCTGAGTAGTATAAGTATATTTCGGCGCGTTCGGAGTAAGTTTGAAGAATTTGAAATTTCTAAGTTGAATCAATTTGGTTCGGGGTATGATTCTTAGATTTGATGTTGTTTTACACGTTTCAAGAGTTCGAGTGAGTCCGCTTTATGATTTCAAACTTGTTGGTATGTTCGAGCGAGGCCCGGGGGCCCCGAGTGTTAACCGGGCGAGGCTCAGACCAACTTCGGACTTGGGAGAAAAATGTTGAAGCTTTCTGCTTCTGGTACATTCGCACTTGCGCTTGTACAGTCGCAGGTGCGACCCTCGCAGATGCGAGCTTCAATCGCATAAGCGGAAGGGGAAGGGGAGGCCTGCCATCGCAGGTGCGAAATTTTGGGAAATGTGCGCAGATGCGAGGCTTGGCAGGCGAGGGAAAACTCGCATCTGCGAGGATTTTCCGCAGGTGCGGAAGCCGCAGGTGTGGTACACTTTCCGCAGGTGCGGTACACCTTCTGCAGGTGCGAAACCACTGCTTGGCAGAATGGTTAAACATCAGGGCTCAGACATTTTGAGCCCATTTTTTCTCCATTTTCGGGCGATTTCAGAGCTTTTGAGAGGGGAGTTTAACTAGCAACTTGAAGGTAAGTTAATTCTACATACTTTGAGTTAAATATATAGATTATGGGTAGATTATAACCGGTAAATCTTAGAAATTAAGGGTTTAAATGAAAAACCTAGATTTGTATAAAAATGAGATTTTAACCACGAAAGTGGTTATGGAATTGGATAGAAATTATATATTTGAGTTCTTGAGATTATGGGTAACGTTTTCATCCGACAATTTTCGGAATCCGGGCATGTGGGCCTAGGGTAAATTTTACCTATTTGGATAGAGTAATTTATTTAATAGATGGATTTCGAATTTTTGAACATATATTAATTATTTTAAATAACTTTTGAATAGTTTCGTATTTTTCGGCATCGAATTGAGGTTTTTACGCGATATTTTGACTGGAAAGTGGACTTTGAGATAAGGTAAGTCTCTTGTCTAATCTTGTGAGGGGAAAATTACCTCATAGGTGATTAAACTAATAATTGTTGCTAATTGTGGGGGCTACGTACGCACAAGGTGACGAGAGTCCGTACGTAACTACTATCTATGCTAAAGCCCGGGTAGTTTAGAACTCAAAGCATGAATTATGTGTGTAAATTGTATCCTATATTTAATTAAATTATTTGAAATATATTGTGAATTGTTAGGGAAAGATAGTAAAAGATGAAAATCTTGTATACTTGATTTTCTGCTTAAATTAGTTAATTGTTAAAAGAAATTGCTCATCCTCTCAAATTAATCTATAATAAATATACTCTCCTTCCGGAGGTACAGAAGAAAATATCTTCCTTTCTTGTGCAGCGAGCCGAACGCCTCGGCAGTATAGATGCATCTATGGATCACGCTGCACGTTCCTCGGCAGTGTACACGTCACTTTGGATCGGGTCGTACGACCTCGACATAAATCGTGCCTAATAATAATAATTACACGATACCTTGATATTTTAATTGTAGTTTGTGAATTTAATTAATAGATTGGAAATTGTTGCATTTGAAGGAATTTAATTATTTCTGCTGGTTAAATAAAATTATTGTTAACTTTGTGAATCATGTGATTTAGATATTCTAGTTTTATTTCAATTATTACTATTAACCCTTAGTGAGTGTCAAAGTCAGTCATCTCGTCTCTACCTTTTCGAGATTAGGCTTGATACTTACTGGGTACACGTTGTTTACGTACTCATGCTACATTTGCTACACTTTTTTGTGCAGGACCTGAGACAGGTACTATCGTTGGACTTATCGGCGCACACCCACAATATCCAGAGGCTTAGTGGTGAGCTGCCCTTTTGAGACATTTTGTAGCAACCATTGTCTTTTCCTGAAATTTTCATTATGTCTATTTTATTTCAGATAGTATTTGAAATCTTTGTATAATCTACTAGATGCTCATTACATACCTGCACAAAAATGTACAGCAAGTGTAGCATGAGTACGCAAACAACGTGTACCCAGTAAGTATCAAGCCTAATCTTGAAGAGGTAGAAATGAGATGGTCGACTTTGACACTCACTAAAGGTCAATAATAATAAATAACATAAAAATAGAAATATTTAAATCAACATGATTCACAGAGTTAACAATAATTTTATTTAACCAACAGAACTAATTAAATTCCTTCAAATGCAACAATTTACAATCAATTAATTAAATTCACAAGCTGCAATTAAAATAGCAAAGTATCATGTAATTATTATTATTATTATGCACGATTTCTGCCGAGGTAGTACGGCCCGATCCAGAGTGTCGTGTACACTGCCGAGGGACATGCGGCGCGATCCATAGATGCATCTATATTGCCGGGGCATTCGGCCCGCTCCACAAGAAAAGAGGATATTTTCTTATGTACCTCCGGAATGAGAGTTTATTTATTGATAGATTAATATGAGAGGATGCACAATTTCTTTTAACAATTAAATAATTTATACGGAAAAATTAAGTATATTAGATTTCCATCTTTTACTATATTTCCCTAACAATTCACAATATATTTCAAATATTTTAATTAAATAAAAAATACAAATTACATAAGTAATTCATGATTTGAGTCCTAAACTAACCGAACTTTAGCATAAATAGTAGCTACGCACGGACTCTCGTCACCTCGTGCGTGCGTAGCCCCCCACAATTAGTAATAATTATTAATTTAATCACCTAAGGGGTAAATTCCCCCTCACAAGATTAGACACGAGACTTACCTTGTCTCAAAGTTCACTTCCCGATCACCACGTCGCATTAAATTCTCAATTCGATGCCAAAAAATCTGAAACTATCCAAATGTTATACAAAATAATTAATACATTCTCAATAATTCGAAATTAAACTATTAAATTAATTACCCAACCCAAAATAAAAAAAATTCCTAAAATTCACCCCGGGCCCGGATTTCGAAAATTTTCGGAGAAAATCGTTACCCATAATCTCAAGAACTCAAATATACAATTTTCATAATCATTTTCGTGGTTAAAATTTCATTTATTTATTTTTTATCAAAACCTAGGTTTTTCACCTAAACCCTTGATTTCCATAATTTACACGTTATAATCTATCCATAATCTATGTATTTAACTCAAAGTGTGTAGAATTAACTTACCTTCAAGTTGCTAGTTGAAATCCCCTCTCAAAAAGCTCCAAAAATCGTCCAAGAATGAAGAAATGAGCAAAAATGCTCAAACCCCCATTTTAACTCTCACTGCCCAGCGATCTTCGCACCCGCGATGATTTCTTCGCACCTGCGGTCTTCGTACCCGCGACAAAACTCTCGCGCCTGCAATGGATTTCTTCGCACCTACGGTCGTCGTACCCGCGGTAAAATTCTTCGCACCCGCTGTCTTCGCAATCGCAGTAAATTGCTTCGCACCCGCGGTACCTAGCCAGCCCATGCATTTCCGCTTCTGCGACTCATGCCTCGCTTCCGCGAGCTCGCACCTGCGGCCCTTTTTCGCGCAGGTGCGATCGTACCAGATGCCCAGCAGCTTCAGCTCCTCCTCCAAATCCAAATTCGATCTGTTAAGCATCCGAAACTCAACCGAGGCCCGGGGGACCCTATCCAAACATACTGACGAGTAAACATCATATAAACTTAGTCGAGCCTTTAAATCACATCAAACAACGCTAAAAACACGAATCACCCTCCAATTCAAACTTAATGAACTTTGAAACTTCAAATTTCTACAATCAATGCCGAAACCTATCAAATCACGTTTGATTGACCTCAGATATTGCACACGGGTCATAATTGACATTACGGACCTACTCCAACTTTCGGAATTGGATTCTGAACCCGATATCAAAAAAGTCCACTCCGGGTCAAACTTCTTAAAAACCTTCAAATTTCTAGCTACTCCGAAATGGCCTACGGACCTCCAAATTAACATCCGGACGTGCTCCTAAGAACAGAATCACAATACGGAGCTATTCCTAGGCTCATAATTTCAAACGGACCTCGATTACTCCAAAACCTACTCCAAACCAAATTTAAAGAACATTAAACCTTCAAATAGTTAATTTTTACTATTAATCGCCAAATCGCTCCCGGGTTGTCAAAAACTCGATTAGAACATACGCCCAAGTCCAAAATCATCATACGAGCCTATTGGAACCGTCAAATCCCGATTTCGGAGTCGTTTTCTAAAAATGTTGACCGAAGTCAAACTTGCCCTTTTAAAGCCAAACTAAGAAACCAATTGTTCCGATTTCAACCCGATCACTTTCAAATTCCGAACCAACCATCCCCGCAAGTCATAAATTAATAAAAGCACATACAGAAAGTCTTATTTAGGGGAACGTGGTTCTAACAGTCAAAACGACCGGTTGGGTCGTTACACATAATATTTAGGAATAAGTTAATCCCAGTAAGATTTTACTTATATTAGTTAAATAAGTAAATTTTTACGAGAATTTATTTTAGTAACTATTATTTTATCAAAAACAATAATAATCCATATGACATTAGAAATCTTTCACTTCATGATGCATAGAGACTATATATATATATATATATATATATATTTCCAAGTGCAAATAATGGCAAGAGGAAGAGAAGAAAACTCTAAAATCAAATTGTACAGAAATCTAACTCAAGAGCTCAAGATATTGTCGGATTGCTAAAATTTTGAAGATCTAAGACTTGGGTTAGCTTTAGAATTGTAAGTTTGATATCATGTTAATTTGTCAATATTTTTTATTGGATTGGGAGCTTTTGGTTAATCTTTTTGTAGAAGATTTAAAAAGAGATAAAAATATAAAAGAATATAGCATGCTAAGTAATTGAAACAGATAGATCAAAGAAATTGATCTAAAATGACCTGACATTTTAACAATTTGAATACATTCTCTCTGACTAAAAGTGTCTTATTATACGTATGAGTTAGTCAATATGATCATATTCAAGTGAAGTACATGTTATTTTTAAAAACGAAATTGAAATATTCAGACACTATACAATAGAAATTATTATATATTTAAAAATATTTACAAAGTACATTAAATTAGTTTGATCAAAATAATAGGTTTTTTATTTCAAGATCACAAAAAGGAGGCAATTAATGTGTAAATTAAAAAATTTAGTTGTCACGTCCCAAACTACCCCCTAGATGTGACTGACACTCAGCTAACACCACTTACCAGGCGAACCCATTTCTCATCCGTTTAACCATTTACACAAACACTAAGAGAACAATAAGTGCAGTTCTAAGAGAATTATTAATAATTTTAAAAAATAAAATAGTTACCAACCAATACCTTAGTCAATTGATAGAATGATCAACAGTCACTCAAATAATAATACTCTAACTCAAAACCCACACTAAGACCATGGAGTATCTAACAGAGTGAATGAGTTAAACTGGCGGGTATGCAAACCCCAAAGAAAAGGAAATAACTAACATAAACTGGATAAAGGTGCAGTGACAGCCTCCACAAACAATGTGGTGGCTCACCTCAGCAACATAATCGGTCCGAACGAACTCTTCAGACCAGTGTTTTGGATAGCGTGCGGCGGCAAATAGCGACGAGGGTCCGCTTCACTGAGGCGAGAGGCGTGCAGCGAAGCGCTCGCCTTTTTGATGTGAAGCGACAATTTATACAGAAACATAAAATATTATATATATTAATAAATATATCAATTCAAAAGTTAAACTTGACAGATAGTCATAGTAGATTCATAAACTAAAGTCTAAAGTGTAAAACACGCAACATCTATTCT
>AWOL01S0015525.1:4286-20516 GCA_000715115.1 Nicotiana otophora | reverse complement strand
GTTCAGCTTTGAATTGAAGGTCAGGAGTTCTAGACAACATTGATGGTTTCAGACATTTAGAAGGATGTTGGCACTGTATGTATCACCTGATAATGATGCATAATTCAGAAGGCGCATTGTGTTTGACTTACAGATGCTTGACTGGTATTACGGTAATCGCATGGTTGCTGGTTGAATGCTAATGTTCAGATTTTGCTATGTGGCACGGAAGAATTATGGAAATATTTCTTGTGAGGTGTACCTTAGACTTGCAAGGTTTAAGAAGTATTACCTTCCTAGCTTCACTGGTTTGGCTTCAGAGGATGCACATGGTTTCCTAGAGGAGTGCAACATTTTCTCCGCACTATGGGTATTGTGGAGACGAGTGGGGTTGTTTTTACTACATTCCAGCTTAAGGGAACGGCATATCTGTGGTGGTGAATGTACGAGTTGGGTAGCATGGCCAAGGCAACTTCACTCACATGGGATTAGTTTACAGAGTTCTTCTAGATGGAATATGTTCCTTGGACTCTTCGGGATGCCTGACATATGGAGTTTGAGCAGCTACGCCAGGGCACTATGTTAGCATCGCAGTATGCCATCCAATTTAGTGATTTGTCCAGACATGTACCTGCTTTGGTTTCTACAATTAGAGAGTAACTCCACAGGTTCATTCAGGGGCTCAACCATGATATCCAGTTTAGCATGGCTCGGGAGTTGGAGTAGGATATTCCATTTCAAAAGGTGGTAGAGATCACTCACCTACTAGAGGGCATGCACGACTAGGAGGGAGAGGACATACGGGTTTAGAAAACAGAGGACAGGGGGGGCTAAGAGGCCTTGTAGATCGGAAGGATCTGCTAGTCCCTATTGTGGAGGCAAGGTACGCCATGGTAGAGGTTTTGTGGGTAAGTCTGTTAGTTTTCACTTCAGGCTTTGCACGGTATTTCAGATATCTATCGGTCTCAGAGTGCCGGTGCCGGACATCTTCCATAACCACGCCAGTGGAGAGTCTGCTTTGAGTGTGGAGATACCAGCCACATGGTGAGAGATTGTCCCAGACTCCGCACAAATATGTCATAGCGGGGTATCCAGGCTATGCATTATGCTCAAGTTGCTGATATCACTGTACCGCCAGCTTGGGGTACAGGTCAGGCGGGTAAAGGGCGCCCAATAGGGGGGTTCGATTCATTGATGTACTTTCTATAGTAGGGATGAGGCTGCTGCACCGGATGATGTCATACAAGTATGGTTTTGATTTTTTATATAGGAGCATCATTTATATTTTTTTTTGGTCCTTCTTATCGGGGTGAGTCCTCCTATGTTGCTACACATATTGGTGAGTTTTGTGATTTTGTACTCTACTTATGTGTTTACCCCTATTGGGAGATTCTATAGTGGTAGCCCGTGTCGTTCATTTTGTTTTATTCAATATTGAGAGTTATAAGACTAGGAATGACTTTATGTTACCCATTACGGTAGGTTGTGATGTGATTTCTGGGTGGTTGGTTATGATTTGTGAATTAGATGCTCTACCGGTGTGGGAGTTCAGCATGTGTTGTGACCTTGCTAGAAGAAATTGAATTAGTGGAAGGTTTCGGTTGGTATGATGTGTAATCTACTTGTGATTCAGAGCTGAGGATGGGATCCTCGCATTTCCATGAGGTTTGTTATGTTTGAGTGGGGCTGCGTGCCGCGGTGAAGTTATATTAGGATGAGATCCTTGTAAGTTGTTTGTATACTTTGATACTCCTTGTGGAATTAATTTGTAGTATGCTACTGATAGGGAGTTGTGCCGGTCAGGCTTGTTTGATAGTTCTTTCATGTGTTCCCTCGTATATTCAATCATATTCATGTTGTGCTTATTGGGGTTTAGCTTGTGAGGTGTGTGACCAAGTGGTGTTGGGTGTGACTTATTTACTTGAGTGAATAGTCATGGCACCTTTGTGCTTCTTGCATCCTTATCGGTGTCATAGAGCTTTGGAAGAGGGTTCTAGATGATATGAGGTTAATTGTCATTGATGGGTTTGAGTATGGATGGCTATTTTGATTAGAAATGTTGTTATGGACATATGTATAGTGTGTTAGGTCATGTGTTTGTATCTGGTGAGTGTATACATAGGTTATTGCAGCTGGTTGAGGCTGGTACCGTGTGTTGATGTCAGAATCAGGTCTTGTGGAAATAATTGGATGGCGAGAAATTTGGTTCTAAGGCCTATTGGTATTGGTGGAAGGAAAAACCTTCAGTTGAGGTGGTGTTATTGGTCTTACGTGGATTTGGGGTGACGTGGGGTTACCCATGGGTGTATGTATGGTTTGTACACTCATTGTTGGGTGTCCCGTTCACCGGCTTAATGTCTTGAGCAGCTTCGTATTATGTATTATGACTAGCGTGTGTGGTGGAGTTCGGATTTCGGATGATTCAGGATCAATTTGGAAGAAGGATTTTTGTTTTATAAGCTAAAAAGGTAAGAGTTGACCGGAGTTTGACTTTTGTATAGACGACTCTGAAATGGCATTTTGACGATTCCAATAGCGTCGTATGGTGATTTTGGACTTAGGCGTGCGTCCAAAATTGGATAATTTGAAGCATTTTGGCGAAAATTGGAAAGTTAAAGTTTTGGAAGGTTAAGAGGTTTGACCGAGAGTTGACTTTGTTGATATGGGGCTCGGATTGTGATTCATAGAGTTGGATTTGCTCCGTTATGTCATTTGAGACTTGAATGCAAAATTTGACGTCATTCCGTGTTGATTTGATATGTTTCGGCGCGTGTTGTAGAAGTTGAAAGTTCATAACTTTGTTAAGTTCGATTTGAGGTACGATTCGTATTTCTGATATTGTTTGATGTGATTTGAGGCCTCGAGCAGGTCCTCATTATGTGTTGTGACTTATTGGTATGTTCGGACGGGGTCCCGAGAGGCTCGAGTGAGTTTCAGATAGGTTTGGGTTGTGTTACGCTCGTTTTTGATGTTTCGACATCGTTTTTCAAGCATAAATGCTACCACATTAAGAAAATGACCTCCAATTGCTGCTTTGATTGAAGCATTAGATATGTATCGTAATTACTGAGACATAGCAAAAACATTGTTGAATTTGGACATCGTATGAGCGAGTTATGCTCATTTTAGTATCGAAGAAGAGAGCCGGTGCTGGTGCTTCGCAGATACGAAGTTTGGTCCGCATCTACGACCCCACAGGTGCGAACAATGGTCCGCAAATTCAGAAATTACAGCTGGCAGACTGCAGGTGCGGAGTTTTGGTCGCTGAAGCGCAATTCCCCATGTATTAAAAAAATTTGACTGTGTTTATTTAGTATTTTGAGCATATCTTGAGTTCTATAGATCCGATTGAGGTGATCTTTGTGGTGTTCTTCTCGTATTTTCATGGGGGTCAATATCAAATTATACTTTTTGTATTTTAATATGATTACAGAATTTCATTTTTAAATTAATCTTGTTTTGATTGGAGAATTGGGAGTTTTTATCAAAAACATTTTCAAGAGAATAATTCGGTTTTGAACATCGATTCAGAGTCGAAATTGGATGCAATTAGTATGGCTGGACTCGTAATTGAATGGGTGTTTGGATTTTATGAATTTTGTTGGGCTCCGAGGTGCGGGCCCGAGGTTGATTTTTGGGTTGTCTTTTTAGTTTTTTTTAAAGATTGACACTTTATTATCCAGAATTGTTTCCTATGAGTTTTGTTTATGATTTGAAGTTTTTTGGCTAGATTTGAGCTGTCCAGAGGTTGTTCCACTCGATAAGGATATCTTAGATTAACAGTCTAGCTTCTTTGAGGTAAGTATATTGCCTAACTTTGTGGGGGGGAAGCGACCCCTTAGAATTTGAGTCATTTGTGCTAATTGTGTCATGTGAAGGTCGTGTACATGAGGTGACAGGTACGTACTCAGGCGTTTTTGTAGAAATTTGACTGTTTAGTGCTCTTAGGTTCTTATATTCATTATATGTTAAGTTGTTTTAGCATGTTAAATCCCCCATTTACTAAATTTACCCTTACGCATCTTATTTGGAATTAATTGATTCGTGTTTTACCCTTGTTGCCAATTAAACGCTTATGTGCCATAATTGAAGATATTGCCTCTTTATTGCCATGCTCTCTTTTCTGTAATTGCTTATCCTTAATTAAAGTTATTATTATCCTTTCCGTAATTGCTTATCCTTAACTGAAGTTATTATTATTCTTTCCACAATTGCTTATCCTTAATTGAAGTCGTTATTTGTCCTTTCTGTTATTGCTTATCCTTAATTGAATTTATTAGTATCTTTTTCGTAATTGCTCAACCTTAATTAAGATTATGTTATTCCTTTCATTGTTGACTTATCATTATTTAGAATCATTGATTCATGCTATCTCTCTTACCGTCGAGTTGTGGTTATGTGGAAATCATTGTCGCATGCTTTCTCTCTCCTTGTTGAGCTATTCTTGTTGAAACCATTATTCTCTGTTGTCTCTTTTCCGTAATTGCTTATCCTTAATTGAATTTATTAGTATCTTTTTCGTAATTGCTCAACCTTAATTAAGATTCAGTTATTCCTTTCATTGTTGACTTATCATTATTTAGAATCATTGATTCATGCTATCTCTCTTACCGTCGAGTTGTGGTTATGTGGAAATCATTGTTGCATGCTATCTCTCTCCTTGTTGAGCTATTCTTGTTGAAACCATTATTCTCTGTTGTCTCTTTTCCGTAATTGCTTATCCTTAATTGAATTTATTAGTATCTTTTTCGTAATTGCTCAACCTTAATTAAGATTCAGTTATTCCTTTCATTGTTGACTTATCATTATTTAGAATCATTGATTCATGCTATCTCTCTTACCGTCGAGTTGTGGTTATGTGGAAATCATTGTTGCATGCTATCTCTCTCCTTGTTGAGCTATTCTTGTTGAAACCATTATTCTCTGTTGTCTCTTTCACCGTGTTATTGTTGTTGTTGAGGGAAAAGGGAGGTGTGACAACCAGCATATCAGAAATTCTTCTAAGTCCAAGTTTTCACCCGTTAAGCACCAGAAACTCACCTGAGGCCCCCAGGACCTCAACCAAACATACCAACTAATCCTAAAACACCATACGAACTTAGTCGAATCGTCAAACAACCTCAAATACCATCAAAAACAATTGATTACACTCGGATTCAAGCCTAAAGAACTTTGAAATTTTCGAATTTGACAACCGATGCCGAACCCAACCAAACCACATCCGATTGACCCCAAATTATATACACAAGTCATATTCAACATTACGGACCTACTCCAACTTCCGAAATCGGAATCCGACCCCGATATCAAAATTTCCACTACCGGTCAAATCTTCAAAAAAGATTCGACTTTCGCCATTTCAAGCCTAAATAAGCTACGGACCTACAAAACACTATCCGGACACGCCCCTAAGTCCAAAATCACCTAACGGAGCTAATGGAACCTACAGAACTCCATTACGGATTCCTCTTCACACAGTTCCGATTACGGTCCAAATCTTAAGGCTTAAACCTCCATTTAGGGACTAGGTGTCACAAAACACTCCAAAACCCAAAACGAAACCTTCCGGCAAGTCACAATAGCAGAAAATGGATATGGAAGAAGAAGTTAATAGGGGTTTGGGGCTATAACTCTCAAAATGACCCGTCGGGTTGTTACATCCTTCCCCTCTTAAAACAATCGTTCGTCCTCGAACGAGGAAAAAGACATACCTGAAGTGGTGAAAAGATAAGGGTTACGCCTGCGCATAAGATGCTCGGTCTCCCCAAGTCGCCTCCTCGACCGGCTGACCTCTCTTCTGAACCTTCACGGAAGCAATGTTCTTTGACCTCAGCTTTCGAACCTGCTTATCCAAAATAGCCACTGGCTCCTCAACATAAGATAGATCCTTGTCCAACTATTCTTAGCTTAAATCCAACACATGAGCCAGATCGTCGTGATACTTCCAGAGCATAGCAACACGACATACTGGATGGACCCCTGCAAGGCTGGGAGGCAAGGCAAGCTCATAAGGAACCTCCCCAACACGTCGCAACACATAAAATGGGCTGATAAACCTTGGGCTCAACTTGCCCTTCTTCCCCAACCTCATAACGCCTTTCATTGGCGAAACCCAGAGTAAGACCCTCTCTCCAACCATGAATGCAACACACAAACCTTCTGATGTGCATAACTCTTCTGTCTGGACTGTTCTATGCGAAGTCGATCCTGAATCACCTTACCCTTATCTAGGGCATCCTATACCAAGTCTGTACCAAATAATCTAGCCTAGCCCGGCTCGAACCAACCCATTGGAGACCGACACTGCCCACCATACAGAGCCTCACACGGTGCCATCTGAATGCTCGACTAATAACTGTTGTTGTAGGGAAACTTCGCAAGTGGAAAGAACTGATCCCAATCACCCCTAAAATCTATCACATAAGCGCGGATCATATCCTCCAGTATCTAAATAGTCCGCTCAGACTATCCGTCTGTCTGAGGGTGAAATGATGTGCTCAACTCAACCTGAGTACCCAGCTCCTGCTGTACAGCCCTCCAAAACTGTGATGTTAACTGCGTACCCCGATCAGAGATGATAGATACCGGTACGCCATGAAGCCTGACAATCTCGTAGATGTAAATTCGAGCCTATTTCTTGGAAGAATACGTAGTCATCACTGGAATGGAATGAGCTGACTTGGTCAGCCTATCCATAATTACCCAAACTGCATCAAACCTCCGCTGAGTCCGTGGGAGTCCAACAACGAAATCTATAGTGATCCGCTCCCATTTTCACTCCGGAATCTCTAACTTCTGAAGCAACCCACCCGGCTGCTGATGCTCACACTTCACCTGCTGGCAATTTAGCCACCGAGCCGCATACTCCACTATGTCCTTCTTCATCCTCCTCCACCAGTAATGCTGCCTCAAGTCCTAATACATCTTCACGGCACATGGATGAATAGAGTACCGTGAGCTATGATTCTCCTGAAGAATCAACTCACGCAAACCATCTACATTAGGCACACATAGCTTGCCCAGCATCCTCAATATGCCATCATCCCCAATAGTGACCTCCTTAGCATCAATATGCTGAACCGTGTCCTTAAGGACAAGTAGGTAAGGTTCATCACATTGACGCTCTCTGATGGGATCATACAAAGAAGACCGATAGACCACAAAAGCCAACACTCGACTCGACTCGACTAGAAGATACGCTAAACTCCCCAAACTCATCGCCCTATGACTCAAAGCATCCGAAACCACATTGGCCTTCCCCGGGTGGTACAAAATAGTGATATCATAGTCCTTAAGTAGTTCCAACCACGTCTGCTGACACAAGTTAAGATCCTTTTTCTTAAAAAGTTGCTGCGAACTCCGATGATCGGTGTAAATCGAACAAGGAACACCGTAAAAATAGTGCCGCCAAATCTTCAGGGCATGAACAATAGCTGCTAACGCATGGTCATGGACATGATAGTTCTTCTCATGCACCTACATTTGTCTGGATGCGTAGGCAACCACCCTACCGTCCTACATCAATACCGCACCAAGACCAATCCGCGATGCATCACAATATATAGTATAAGACCCCAAACTTGTAGACAATACCAGTACTGGGCTGAAGTCAAAGTCGTCTTGAGCTTCTGAAAGCTCTCCTCACACTCCTCTGTCCACCTGAATGGAGCACCCTTTTGGGTTAGCCTGGTCATGGGTGCTGCAATAGATGAGAATCCCTCTACAAAAAGATGATAGTAACCCGCCAAACCAAAAAACTTGCGGATCCCCGCAGCCGATGATGGTCTAGGCCAACTTTGCACTGCTTCCACCTTCTTTGGATCCACCTTGATCCCATCACTCGATACTACATGGCCCAACAATGCAACTGAGTCTAGCCAAAACTCACACTTAGAAAATTTTGCATACAACTCCTTTTCTCTCGAAGTATGAAGCACAGTCCTCGGGTGTTGCTCATGATCCTCCCGAGTCTGGGAGTACAGCAGAATGTCGTCAATAAACACAATGAAGAATGAGTCAAGATATGGTCGGAACACACTGCGCATCAAGTGGAGGAATACTACTGGGGCATTTGTCAGCCCAAAAGACATCACAAGGAACTCGTAGCGACTATACCGAGTCCTGAAGGCAGTCTTCGGGATATCTGGCTCCCGAATATTTAACTGATGATAGCTTGAACATAAGTCAACCATGGAAAATACTCTAGCACCCTATAACATATCAAATAAGTAATCAATATGAGGCAACAGATACATGTTCTTCACTGTGACTTTGTTCAACAGGCGGTAATCAATTCACCATAAAGACAGGAGCACCCCAAGGTGACATACTGGGCCGAATAAAGCCCTTATCAAGCAACTCTTGTAACTGCTCCTTCAACTCCTTCAACTCAGGAGGAGCCATACGATATGGAGGAATAGGGATGGGCTAAGTGTCCGGCAACAAATCAATGCCAAAATCAATATCTCTGTCGGGCGCCATGACCGGAAGATCTGCTGGAAACACATCTGGAAAGTCCCTCACTACTAGGACTGACTCAACTGTAGGTGTATTAATACTGATCTCTCATATAATCTAGATACGTGTCACACCCCTGCTCAGCCATTTGTTGAGCTTTAAGAAATGAAATAACTCTACTGGGAGTATACTTTAAGGTACATCTCCACTCTAATCGCGGTAAGCCTGGCATAGCCAGCGTCATGATCTTAGTGTGACAATCAAGAATAGCATAATGGTGCGACAACCAGTCCATGACCAAAATAACATCAAAGTCTACCGTACTGAGCAATAATAAATTAGCTCTGGTCTCAAAACCACTAAGAGCAATCAAATAGACTGATACACGCTGTCCACAACAAGAGAATCTCCCACAGGAGTAGACACGTAAATAGGGAAACTCAAAGAATCCCGAGATACACCCAAATATGGGGCAGAATAAGAGGACATATATGAGTACGTAGAGCCTGGGTCAAATAATACCGACGCATCTCTATGACAGATAGGAACAATACCTGTAATGACAGAGTTGGAAGCAACTGCCTCTGTACGAGCCGTAAGATCGTAATACCTGGCCTGGCCTCCCCTTCTAGGGCGACCTCGACCTCCATGACCTCTACCTCGAGCTGGCTGAGCAGGAGGGGCGGTAGCTGGTGCTGGAATCATGGCCTGAGGACCCGGTGGAGCACGTGGCGACTGAGAAGTCTTTCAAGGTACAACCCTCCAAAGTCTGGGGCAATCCCTCACCATATGGCGGGTGTCTCCATACTCAAAATAACCCCTCGGAGGGCGTGGCTACTGTGACTAACTCGGGCCAGGTCTGCTGCACTGGCCACTAAAAGTATCCTGAGCAGGAGGTACACTAGATACTGGCGGTGATTATTAAGGCTCATGCATCCTAGAAGGTACTAAAACACCACTGGCGGCCAGAAAAGTTGAATGAACGGGGCGACTCACATAACACAACCATGGTGAGCTGCTGGGGCATGAGCTCTAGAATAAGAACCAGTCTCTCTCAACCTCTTGGGCTCTCTCTCCTCCCGGTCCGGGGTAAGCATGCCCTCCAATCCACTGTCAATACTCACAACCTACTGATAAGAAATATCCATCTCCAACTCCCTGACCATACTGATCCGGATACAGGGGTGGAGTCCATCAAAAAACTATCAAACCCTCTCCTGAACTGTGGCAACCAAGGTCTGTGCATATCGAGCGAAATCACTGAAGCGGACTGCATACTCTGACACAGTCATAGCACCCTAGCATAAATGCTCAAACTCCACTCGCCATGAGTCCCTGAGTCTCTGAGGGATATACTCTTTCAAAAACATGTCCGAGAACTGAGTCCATGTAAGTGAAGCTGCCTCATTCGGACAACTCAACTTATAAGCAAGCGATCACTGATAGGCTGCTCCTCTAAGCTGAAAGGTGATAAAAGAAACCGCACTCATCTCCGCTACACCTATAGTACGGATAATGCGATGACACACGTCCAGAAAACCCTGAGCATCAGTTGTAGCCAATCTGCTGAAGGTAGGTGGGTGGTACTTCTTGTACCTTTCAAGTCTGAGCTACCCCGCCTCAGAAGTGGCTGTCCTAGTCTCATGCTGAACCGGAGCTACCTGCGGCATAGGAATGAACTCTTGGGCCTGATCAACCTAGACCCTCTGCTCAGGAGTGCGGGCTGCGGGAGTCTGTGCCCCTCCCTTGGCCTAAGATGTGGCAGGAGCTAATGGAATTAATCCAGCCTGAGCTAAGGTGCTGAACATGCTCAAGAACTGGGCTAGAGTCTCCTGGAGAGCTGGTGCAGTAATAGGGACCTCCGGTGCCTGCCCTCCAACTGGATCTGCTAGGGGTTCCTCTGTCGCAGCTCACGCGGGTGCTCCGGCTGCACCGTGTGCTCGTCCTTTACACCGGCCCCAGCCTCTGACTGCTCTAGTGGAGGGCGCGGGTGCCTGGTTATCAGATCCTCCAGTACGGGTCCTCACCATCTGTAAGAAAATATAGAATAGAGAATTTTAGAATTTGATGCCAATATCTCGCGCGATAAGGAATCAAAAGAAGTATGATTGTTCATAACAGTTCAATAGCCTCTCGAAGATAAGTATAGATATTTCTGTACCGATCCGCGAGACTCTAATAAAATTGCTTGTAACTCACGACACCTATGAACCTAGAGCTCCGATACCAACTTGTCACGACCCAAATCCTCCCTCCATGAAACGTCGTGATGGCACCTAGTCACTACGACTAGGTAAGCCTAACATTTGCGGAAATGAAATAATAATTAAAAAAACATGAAAATTAACAACTAATAGTAACAGATATTTTTAATAAGAAATTGAGATGCCGCTCGGTATATACAATAATCAATTCTAGAAATATACATAACACTCCTAACACCCGGAATACCGCAAGTCACAAGCTTCTACGAAATTCTAGCTGTTCTATACATCAGTGTCTATAGAAATAAGAGAAGAATGAACATAAGGGATAGAGGGGGACTCCGAGGATCTGCTGGCATGGGCAGATGTACCTTGAAGTCTCCGAAAGCAGTAGCGACCGCAACTAAGGACGAGGCTGGTAGAAAGAACCTAGATCTGCACACGAAAAACATATGTAGGAAAGGGCGTGAGTACTCCACAATGGTACCCAGTAAGTGCCAAGCCTAACCTCGGTCGAGTAGTGACAAGGTCAGGTCAGGGACCTGCTCGTATTTATATAATAAATACAAGGCAGAGTAAAATATCGCAGTACAATAAAGACCGAAATTTAACAAGAATGAAATAATAGAAAGGTAACAGCTCAGTACACAGTGATAACAACATGAGATCTCTCGAGATACCGTCTCCTAGTCCCAAACATAAATGTACAGGGAGATCTCCTAGAATACTGTTCCGTAGTCTCAAAGTGAATATGCAAGATAGGGGGATCTCCCGGAATACCGTTCCGTAGTCCCGAAGTAAATATGCAAGGGGATCTTCCGGAATACCATTCCGTAGTCCCAAAAGTAAATATGCAGGGGGATCTCCCAGAATAACATTCCGTAGTCCCAAAAGTAAATACACAGCTCAAACAGTAGAAATAATAGCTACAACACGAAATCCTACAATTTAGACTAAGTACGAGTCAAGGAAGAGGAAGGGAATTCACTAAGTATGCTGCACAGAGTTCATATAAACAATTAAGACACGTAAAACATGCTATTCCAAACTGAACAGGATAATTACATATGCTAGTGTGGCTCAAATAGAGTGAAACAGGTTATTACTTAGAGAAAATCGGAGTTTTACAATAAATAGCCTGTGTTCGCACTCGTCACCTCACGTACATGGCGCTCACATATCAAAACAGTACCAAATCTTAAGGGGTGTTCCTCCACACAAGGTTAGGCAAGCCATTTACCTCAAACCAAGCTCAAATCAATCCCTAACGATGCTCTTTCCACGAATATCCGGCTCTGAATGACCCAAATATAGCCAAAATCAATTACATATCATAAATATAACTACAAGGAACTAATCTAGCTAGTGAAATCAAAGCTAAATCAAGAAATTGGAAAATCGCCCCAAAGGTTTCCCCTGGCCCACGTCTCGGAATCGGGTAAAAGTCACCAAATACGAACACCCATTCACTCACGAGTTCACTCGTACCAAAATTATCCAAATCCGGTGTCTAAATCTCAATCAAAACTCGAAAATTCAGTTAGGGAACTTTTCCCCCATTTTCCCAACTTTTCAATCCAAATCCGAAATTAAAGGAAGAAATCAACAATAGATTAATGAAATATAACCAAAATAAAATAAGGAATCGTTACCCCAAAAATCTCTCTGCAAATCCCTCATAGAATCGCCAATTTCCGAGCTCCCACGTCCACAAATGGAGAAACGAATCAAACCCCAAAATTCTCTCTTTTCTGCCCAGCGAACTCGCACCTGCGACCTCATCATCACACATGCGGTGCTGCTTCTACGGTTAGGACTCCGCACCTGCGAGTTTTCATTAAAACTCTAGTGTCCACACCTGCGGATGCGCTTTTGCGTGTACTTGTCCGCTTTTGCGGAACCTTGGGTCTTTCTCATCTTCGCATCTGTGACTACCCTTCCGCAGATGCGGCTCCGCTCCTGCGGCTCACTCGTCGCATCTGCGTTAACTAACTCCTAGGCCTAAAGGCGCACCTACGATCCCAGCCTCGCTTATACAGGTCCGCACCTGCGGACTCCCCACCGCAGGTGCAAAAACACTAGAAAACAGCATATCAGAAATTCTTCTAAGTCCAAGTTTGCACCCGTTAAGCACCCGAAACTCACCCTAGGCCACCGGGCTCCTCCACCAAACATACTAACCAATCCTAAAACACCATACGAACTTAGTCGAATACTCAAACCTCCTCAAATACCATTAAAAACACTAATTACACCCGAATTCAAGCCTAAAGAACTTTGAATTTTCTAAATTCGACAACCGATGCCAAACCCAACCAAACCACGTCCGATTGACCCCATATTTTGCACACAAGTCATATTCAACATTACGGACCTACTCCAACTTCTGGAATCTGAATCCGACCCTAATATCAAAATTTCCACTACCGATTCAAATCTCCAAAAAATATTGATTTTCACCATTTCAAGCCTAAATAAGCTACGGACCTCCAAAACACTATCCTGATATTCCCCTAAGTCCAAAATCACCTAACGGAGCTAACATAACTGACTGAACTCCATTCCGGAGTCGTCTTTACATAGTTCAGACTACGGTCCAAATCTTAAGGCTTAAACCTCCATTTAGGGATTAAGTGTCCCAAAACACTCCAAAACCCAAAACGAAACCTCCCGACAAGTCACAATAGTAGAAAATAGATATGGAAGAAGAAGTTAATAGGGAATCGGGGCTATAACTCGGAAACCAACCGGCCGGGTCATTATACTAGCACGACTATTGTACCCTTCTCTGACATCATGTAAGTCATTTTTATGTTATAAAAATGTGACTTCATGTAGGACTTATTGGACTGCAAGTTTGGACATATTTTAGGTTCCAAAATGGTTCAAAAGTTGGCTGATTATGACCATCTTCAAAGAATGTCTCTTGGGATCCAATACTCCTATTCTTGGACATAACTTTGGGCCATAAAACAATTGTAACACCTAGTCAATCCATATCCTATATACTTGAGCTCTTTCTCCCAATTAACAACTTCTTTATTTGCACTTGAAGTCTAATGACCTTGTTTTGCAACTGTTTAGCTTGAAATCTTTTTAAGGGCCCTTTTTGAGATTCCTAAAATTTATCCTTATCTTTCAATAGAGTTGAGCTTCCTAGGATGCTATAATACCCTTCTTCTTGAAGAAAATTCGTCCTCAAATTTCAACCTTGCAAGGAAAAAAATACGCACTAGTAAATGGCATCCACTAATCTGAAACAATAGTGAGATTAAAACAAGGCAGTGACAATATTTTCATTTAACCTAATTAATCCTAATATCTGTAAATACTCCCTTATAAAGCATATGGACATCTTCATCCCAATAAAATTTATGCCTACCTATATTAATACAATAAAAATCTCTCTTAGATGCACTATGCAATGGAACTTGCAATTCGATCTTGTCGGTAAGGTAGTCCATAGGCATACATGACAAAGAAATTATAAAATATCAACCACACATCCATTTAATATAAGTATCTATACTATATGTATCATTGAAGACACCTTTTGATATAGCCAACTACCTACAATTACAAATCTCATGGATTCCTCTACCTGAAAGAGTATTTGATCGCAAACGTTACAACAATCATTCATATCCTTTTTACTAGTAGCAAATACTTAGACAAGATCACGATCAACATGTATTAAAGAATGACTCCCCATCCCACAACAAAAATCACATTATAGCAATTGATTACATGAAAATTCATTAGCCACTTCAATAAGAGAAGAAGAAATGTTTAACTCATTCACAAGACTTTTATTATAAAATTCATGCCTCTTTATAACAAGTTAGAATACATAATCATCTATGTCATACAGAATTTTAAAACAAAGCAAATTACTCTTGTACTTTAACTTAGATATTACAAATAATGACTTGATGTGCATCAAAATATCATCATCCACAAAAATTATAATGTCACCAACATAAGAAATAAGAGTATAATTCATTACCTCCAAAAATACCTTGGGTGTTCTAGAAAGGCTAAGAATGCAAATAAACCAATTATACATACCGTACCTGGACTTATTTACCAATGGAACATCACCACCTTGTAGTTTTTTATGAAATGGATCTAACATAGCAAAACGTTTAGGTAACTCCATGTCATAAACCTGTATATAAGAATCAAAGTAGTCAAAAGATTCAATAACAAAGAATTTAACTAAGCTTTTATCTTCCACCATCCAACAAGAATAGATATCGCCAAATTCATGTTTGAATCCAATTGGATCTTTTTCTACAGTCTTTTGCACCTCACCACCACTTTCAAAAGGTATTGCAGCACGTGGTTGCATAAAGTCACATGAACTAAAACAGGAAAGAGTTAATGGGTTAGGAAGTAAAGAAACATTTTTCTTGCTTACACTCTCTTCGGATTTTATCACAAAACTAACTTTTTCCTCACCCTTAGCCTCTTTTCTCTCACTAAAGAGTTTTTCTCTTTCTTCACTCAATCCCTCTTGTTTTTCTCTCTCTATCTCATATACTTTTTTATCTTATTGCCTTATCTCTTTTCTTTTTCTTAAGATCACTCTTTACCTCACTTGACATCCCACTCTTTTCACTCAAGTCAACCTCTCCTTTTTCCTCTCTTATAATGTCAACATGCACTCCCTTACTCCTCTCATTCTTTTCTCTCTCTCATATTTTTCCATATTCTCTTTAACAATCTTTTCTTCTTCACAAATTTGTGAGGGCGTCAAAGTCCTAAGAATGAGTTTCTTCGCATTAACCTCAAAAGAGTATCTATTTTTTTCCATACTATACGAAGCACTTTCATAGACATACCATGGCCTTCCCAACAAGATATAAAAACTATTCCAGGGAATGGCATCACACCAAATCACATCCTCATACCTTCCAATAGAGAATCGCAACAACACCCTTTTATCCACCTTTACTCCTTTCAACATGTAGGGTTCAATAATCTCAACACAAGGCAAGTTCAATTTCTCAACCATATAAGTACTAATTAAGTTATTGCCAAATGCTTTGTCAATTCTAAGGGCATGAATCACATACATCACTTTAGCTCTTGTTTGAAAAATAACTTTACCATTGTCTTCCTTCCATTCGGTATACTGTAAGTTTGACTTTTCAAGTTGTTGAGTCATAGCTCTCCTCCTTCCAATGTAACTACCTGTTTGAGACATCTTGACATAGATTAGAAGAAATATGTCTCAAATTTGGCTTTTCCTTCTAATGTTCACTTATCTTACCTTTTTCCACTCAAAGGAACTCTTGGTCGTTAATCTTTAGATTTATTAATATACCTTACTAGTCACAACCTTAGTGATAAGAATGTGGAGTTAGAAAAAGAAATGAAAAGTGAAGGACAAAACCTAGGAAGAATAGGAATTGATTAGTAGAAGAAAAAATGAAAGAATTTAAGAAACCCAAAACCCACTAGAATAAGGAAAGAAGTTACCTTAATCTTCAAGAACTAAGATCCCCTCTTCTTGTTTCCTTTCTTGACTTAGAAACCAAATAATACTTGAATTCTGAAAATATAAATGAGCAATAACACTTCTTTT
>AWOL01S0015524.1:3460-47080 GCA_000715115.1 Nicotiana otophora | reverse complement strand
CCGATGGTCCGATGATTGTGAGTCAAGCTTTCAGAAGCTCAAGACAGCACAGACTACAGCACCTGTGTTAGTGTTACCGTCTGGTTCGGGAATATATACAGTGTATTGTGACGCGTCACGCGTTGGCTTGGGTTGTGTATTGATGCAGGAAAGGCGAGTTATTGCATATGCTTCACGTCAGCTGAAGCCCCATGAGAAGAATTATCCAGTACATGACTTGGAGTGAGCTGCGATTGTTCACGCTCTTAAGATTTGGAGGCATTATCTTTATGGGGTGTCTTGTGAAGTTTATACTGATCATCGCAGTTTGCAGCATCTGCCAAAATAATTCAACAACAATATTTTTTCACAATAAAGAGATCACGGCTCATGCCAAACTAAATCGTCAATAATAGTTTTCCACAATAAAGAGCTCACGGCTCCATCACAATGAGTATGAAAAGTCTTACAAAAATATTCAGGAATAAATAATTCGGCAAAATAATATTTCAAAGTCTTTAATACGTTGCTTCAATACCAAATTTAAAAATGTAAAATACTTTATATAAATAATATTTAATTTAAAGAAAATCAACTTCAAATAATGCACAGAATAAAAGAAACCAAGTTTCAACTAAAAAGATAAAACAATCAGCAGGAAAATGTCAAGCAAATTTAAAGTATATAAATCAAATCAATGACGGAGAATATAACAAGATTTAATAATTTAATTAATATGCAACAGTGATCTACATAATTTAAAAATATAATCCTTCATATTTAGTCCGTGTACACACCCGTCACCTCGTGTACATGACTTTCATCACATTACAATTAATACAAATCCTAGGAAAAATTTCTCTCACACAAGGTTAGACAAGTCACTTACCTCGATTTGCTCCAATTTAACCAAATAGTATGCCTTTTCCTCGATTTTTCGACTCCGATCGACTCATATCTAGTCATAATTAATTCGATATAGTCAACAAAAATTATAGGAATCAATTTCATAAGCAAAAATATTACGTTTTCAATAAAATCCGAAATTAGCTAAAAATTGCCCGTGGGCTCACGTCTCGGAATCCGGTGAAACTTTTAAAATCCGACAACCCATTCAATTACGAGTCCAACCATACCAGTTTTACTTAAATCTGACTCTGAATCGACACTGAAATCTCAAAAATTCATTTTTATGAGATTTCTAAACTTTTCCCAAATTTCCATCTCAATACACTAATTAAATGGTGAAAATAAATGATATATTCGTGTATATTGACCAAATCCGAGTTAGAATCACTTACCCAAATGTTTCTCCTTGAAAATCTGCTAAAAATCGCTTCTGCTCAAGCTCAAGTTCGTCAAAAATGGTAACTCGGGACGAAATCCCAATTTTATAAACTGACGAGGCAGCCATCGATCATGGGTATCGATCATGGATTCAATCTTTATGGCACTCGATCCTGGCTTTGGTCATAGCCCTCGATCTTGGACCTCAATCCTGGGCCTTCAATCCTGGCCTCGGTCATAACCCTCGATTCTAGGCCTCGATCCTGGGTCTCGATCCTAACCCTCGAGCCTTGCCTTCGATCATGGCTTCGATCATGGCCTTCGATCATGGCCCTCGAGCTGGGCCTTCGATCCTGAGCCTCGTCCCTGGCTTCAACCCTGCCCTTCGACCCTGGGCTCGATTTCTGCATTTACTGCAGAAGAAAATTGCAGCAGCTTTTTAAGTCCAACCTTTGATCCTTTAACCATTCGAAACTCACCCGAGGCCCTCGGGACCTCAACCAAATATACCAACAAGTTCTAAAATATCATACGGACTTAGTCGAGCCTTCAAATCACATCCAACAATAATAAAAACAAGAACCACACATAGATTCAAGCCTAATGAACTTTGAAACTTTCAATTTCTACAAACGACGCTGGAACCTATCAAATAAAATCAAATTGACCTCAAATTTTGTACGCAAGTCATAAATGACATAACAGAGCTATGAAAAATTTCGGAACTGGATTCCGATCCCGATATAAAAAAGTCAACTCCCCGGTCAAACTTTCAAACTTAAATTCCTATTTTAGCCATTTCAAGCTTAATTTCACTACAGACTTTCAAATAAAATTTTGATCACGCTCCTAAGTCCAAAATCACCATACGGATCTGTTGGAATCATCAAAATTCTATTTCGGGGTCGTTTGAACATAATTCGACATCCGATAACTATTTGAACTTAAACTTTTAATTTTTCATCAAAATTTTATATCTCGGGCTAGGTACCTCGGAATTTGATTCCGGGCATACGCCCAAATCCCAAATCATGATACGGACCTATCGAAACTGTCAAAATACTGATCCGAGTTTGTTTGCTCAAAATATTGACCAAAGTCAACTCAGTTGAGTTTTAAAGCTCTAATTTACAATTTAATCCATTTTTCACATAAAAACTTTCCGAAAAATTTTACGGATTGCGCACGCAAGCCAAGAAAATGACAAATAGTGCTTTTTGAGGCCTTAGAACACATAATTAATTATTACATTTAGAGATGACATTTTGGGTCATCACATTAAGAAAGTCATTTATATGTAGCTAAACGTATCATTAATTAAAAATATAAAAAAATCCCATAAATTATCTTGTTCTAATAATTGATAAATTTTGTGTTTATTATTGATTTGTACTCAATATTTCGCATAATAATAATAGTTCTTTTCAAACTCAAAATGTAATATCAAATAGTATTAGTGTCATAGTCTTGTATTTTTAAAATATCTTAATATTTAAAAATTCATATAAATCAAAACGTAAAAAACTTATTAGAAAATGGATCACATCCGTATTATTCAAGAATTGGGTTTCATACAGCATTGATAAATATTTCATGGGAGATAATGAGTATTTATCGACGAGGTATTAGAAGTTGTTTCTATCCTAATTACAGCTTCAAGACTTGTAGACGGATTTCAAATCACTTACGTCCTCTTTCTTTAATCTTTTTATTTATTTTGTTTATTATTTATATATAATTTAAGGGTATGATTTATACAAAGTAAAATCTTAAGTTTTATTAATTTCAAATATCTAAAAATTTAAAAAATAATTAAATGACTTATTAAATGAAGTATTTCTTATAATAATTAACATAAATTTGGAGGGACTTCATATTTACATTTTTGTTGATAAAGATCAAGTTTGAAATAGTAAACAATGTTAGTTTTAAATTCTATTATTTTATTCTAGGTAAACATGAATTCATTAATAGTATTTTATTGAATATTTTAGAATAAAAAAAAATAGGCACAATATCTATATCTCTTATTAGTGAAAGGAATGGAAAAACAAACGTGCTAAAAATATGTTGGTGGTTTTTCTTTCCTTTAACGGTTTTATTAAGATAAAATTTTAGTATTTGATTTTGAAGTCCTAAAAGTTAGGATTCATACATAGTTCAAATAAGGAAGCATTTGATATGCAAAATATAATTAATCTTAAAATCCTAGATATTAGGAAAATAACTTAAATTATTATTTTATCCAATATATAATATGTTTCTAAAAGGGTAATAAGACGAACGACATTTCACTAAGGGCTTTCATGCTTTTAATATAATATAGATAGATATTATTTTTCTATATATTAAATATTTTTTAATTTTAGTCTCTCATTATTTACCATATAATTAGAATTAAGTTGTTGTAAATACTAAATGAAGTAAAATAGTTCTTAAAAGAAATTTCTTATTTGATGTTAAAAATTGTTTTGTTCGTCATGAATACAATTAGAATGCCAATAGGATGTCACGTAATTACGAAAACTATGAACGTCTACAACTTTTGTACTAACATAGCAAATAATTGACTTTTTAAACATTTAGTTAAGGTAAAATTTTAATCAATTTTAAAGTCTTAAATTTTTGATATATAGTTTAAATAAGAAAATATTTAATAATCAATTTAATTTTCATGTCCTAAATATTAGGAAATGCTTAATTGACTATTTTATCTAATGTGAACCCTATTTTTAAAGGATAAAAATGGCGAACAATATTTCACTAAGGGTATTCGTGCTTTTAATATAATATATTATTTTTCTATATATTAAATAATTTTTAAATTTAGTCTCTCATTATTTACCATATAATTAGAATTAAGTTGTTGTAAATACTAAATGAGGTAAAATTGTTCTTAAAAGAAATTTCTTATTTGATGTTAAAAATTGTTTTGTTCGTCATGAATACAATTAGAATGGATGTCACGTAATTACGGAAACTATGAACGTCTACAACTTTTGTACTAACATACCAAATAATTGACTTTTTAAACATTTAGTTAAGGTAAAGTTTTAATCATTTTTGAAGTCCTAAATTTTATTTAAATAAGGAAAGATTTAATAACCAATTTAATTTTCATGTCCTAAATATTAGGAAATGCTTAATTGACTATTTTATCTAGTGTGAACCCTATTGTTAAAGGGTAAAAAAGGCGAACAACATTTCGATAAGGGCATTCATGATTTTAATATAATATATGAACCCTATTTTTAAAGCACGATTTTAATATAATTTATGTACTATATCTATATCTATATCTACATGTATACTATATTCAAAGCATGAAGGCCCTTATCGCAAAATATTTCGATAAGGACCTTCGTGCTTTTAATATAGTATAGATATAAATATAGATATAAATATAATACATAAATTATATATATATTATACCTCCACCGATTATTTTTAATTTAAACAGTTAGGTGGACGGCTATTTGGGTTAATTGTTCAAAACATAAGTCATGCACTTATTGCTTTTGATTCGAGTGTAAATAAATATATTTTTTCTTTTCTTTATATCTCATTACTCTTGTTTTTTTCATTGGCAACATTTCCTGTCTAGCTAGTACCTTATTTGTTTTGAGTTTTACTGCCATGTTTACCATTATAGGTTTTGTCTCATTATCATGCTCAACTTTATCAAATACAGTACAAGTACTAAACGACTCTGGGACCTGCCGTTCGTCCTTCTTTGGATTTCTGACAACTAAACATGTGACACAACTTAAATAGCAGTATTGGGTTAAAGGCCCAGAAAACTTTGTGGGCCTATATTGGTTCACTAGTACTGTTTTCTATTTGAAAAAATGACGTTGTATAGCCGCTGTAAAAATAATAGTCGAAAAAATATATAAAATTTATATATTTTTGTATATATATACATTCTGTTTGTTATATATAAAAATTATACATGTTTTATATATTTTTTCGACTACTAAATATAAATAGTTTCTGGCGCGGGCTAAAAGTGATAATACCCCTTTTCTATTGGCAAGTAGTCTAGTAGAAAGTTAAAAGTGAAATAAGAGAATGAGACAAGTAATTTAACAAGAGATATCATTACGTTTGATGTGAAGTGAAAATGGCCTTACCTATTTATATGCAAAGAGTTTGCCCTTGTAGAAGAGCCAGTTATACTTAACACTTCAACTTCAAAATAGACAATGAACTTTTAATAATTGGATAAATTTAGCACTTAATAAATATATATCCACAATATAATATTTTACCATGCTCTCCCTTAGATATTTATTAGAACGATAATGTATCACGTCAAAATCTTATTAAAAAAACAATCCCTGCAGGAAAATATCCCAATAAAGGAAAAGGAATACATTGTTAATTAGTTGCCTATTAAGAACATTATTACTAGGAAAATCCAGTTAGGCAAGCCTTTTAGTTCCATATAAAGACAGAAATATCTAAAATATTGTTAGTTACGTTTTTCCTAGTGAAGAAAGTACATAGAGACAGAAAAGACAGACCTTTTTTATTAAAGTATTATGATATCTTATCATATAGTATTAAGATTTACTGATTCCACCTTGTTAACACCAACAAGAATGAGAACTTCCACGAAGACAATAAGCGAAAACTAGCACGGAAGGATCGAAAGAAACACTTTTCCCAATCAAAGGACGACTTATATATGGCTTTCTTCAACAGACATTTTTTAAAACTAAAAGAAAAAATTATTTTGCATCGAAAGATTTGGGAACTGTTTGGCCATAAATTTTGGCAATTCTATTTTTAAAAAAATTTAAAAACATTGTTTGTTTATGGAATATGTGTTGAGAATAAACTCCCCTCAGAAATAATATTCACGGTAATAATAGCGGAATAACAATGCAGTACCGAGATACGGTAATCAACAAGAATAAAAAAAACAACAAGAACATAAAGATTTTAATGTGGAAAACCCTACTGAATAAAAAAAAAACTATGGGCACGAGAGGAGCAAAGTAATGATGAGAAATTTTACACTAAGTAATCCTGAGTAAATACTCCAGAAACCACTACACACTCAAAAGAATTAACCCTCTATTGAGATTTTCATCTCACTACAATATTGCTCACACTCTCTATTTTTCTATCTCTAAAATACATGATGCTTCGTTGCTTCTGTGTGTCTAAAGAATAAAGCCGATGCATCTATTTATAGGCCTCACTTTCAACCAATCGGAAGCTTGCCTCGTTGCAACTTGTCAATTTGATTCTTGCAAATTGATATCAAAACCAAGTTTGGCCAAAACTAGTTTTGGTTATCAACAACCCTTTTTTTCCTTTATTTTTAATGGGTGTGAACCCCATCAATCTCCCCCTCCAGACCCATTCACCTGAAGGTGATAACACCGGAGTTGCTAGTTTGAGTGCATGCCAACAAGTTCTTTGCATAACTCAAACTTGTCTCTTGGTACCACCTTGGTCAATATATCTGCAGGATTTTAACTTATGGATATCTTCAGGACTTGCAAAGATTTACTCTCTATCTTTTCTCGAATCCAGTAATATCTCACATCGATGTGTTTGGTCCTTGCATGGTACATGGAGTTCTTGCTCAAGTCTATTGCACTTTGACTGTCACAATAAATAACATACTCCTTTTAATGCAAGCCAAGCTCTTGAAGGAATCATTTCAGCCATATCATCTCCTTACTAGCTTTAGTAGCGGCAATGTACTCTGCTTCAGTTGTAGAGAGTGCGGCACATTTCTGCAACCTCGATTGCCATGATATAGCTCCCCCTACAAATGTAAACAAATATCCAGTAGTGGATTTTCTGTTATCAATGTCACCTTCCATATCAACATTTGTATAGCCCTTCAAGATTAAATCAGATCCTCCAAAGAAAAAATGATTTCCTACGGTACCTCTCAGGTACCTGAGTATCCACTTGACTGCTTCCGAGTGTTCTTTTCCAGAATTTTCAAGAAACCTGCTGACAACACCAACTGCATGAGCAATATCAGGTCTAGTGCATACCATTGCATACATCAAACTTCTAACGGCAGAGGAATAAGGAACTTTGGCCATGCTCTCCTTTTTCTCAATTTTTGTTGGCCACATCTTCTTGCTCAACTTCAGATGACTAGCAAGAGGTGTGCTGACCGTCTTAGCATTATTCATGTTGAAGTGTTCCAGTACACGTTCAATGTACTTCTACTGAGACAGCCACAACTTTCTGCTTGTTCGCTAACTATCTTCATCCCCAGAATTTGTTGTGCTGGGCCCAAGTCCTTCATGTCAAAGGACTTAGACAAGTCTCCCTTCAACTTGGCAATCGGCTCCTTGTCTTTTACTATAATTTACATGCCATCCACATACAACAACAAAATAATAAAGTTGTTGTTAGAAAATCTTATAAAATATATACATGGATCAGAATATGTCTTTATGTAAGTTTGACTTTTTATGAATGAGTCAAACTTCTTGTACCATTGCCTCGGTTCCCGCTTCAACTCATAAAGACTCCTATTCAGTTTGCACACCATGTGCTTCTTTTCAGCTATTCCATATAGTTCTCCTCTTCCAAATCTCAGCGAAGAAATGCAGTTTTCACATCCAACTGCTCCACTTCAAGATCTTGTCTAGCTGCTAAGCTCAAGATTGTTTGAATAGAAGTCATTTTGATAACATGTGAGAAAATTTCATCAAAATAAAAACCTTTCTCCTGTTCGAAGTCTTTTGCCACCAATCGAGCTTTGTATCTGTAACACTCCTCAAATCTATAAAAGTTTCAAGACACGCTAAATATAGAATTTAATTTTTTTAATCTTAAATTATACTTCTATTACGGATTTAAACCCTTGTGATTGATTTTTTAGTTACTTCTCTATTTATAAATAATTGGATATACAATTAGGGGAATATTAATAATTTTAATATTATTAATTATTAAAAGTAAGTATAACTAAATACTAGTTAAGTCAAAAAAAATAATAATAGAAGCACGTGCAAGCCTAAGCCCATAAAGGGCTGTTGGAAGTCAAGAGGCGTAAATAGCCTTATAAGAACAAAACAGAATTAACATTCTATTCACGCAGACAACGCAAATTCTAGGGTTCTTTATAAATCACTAATTCTTGAACTCAGGTATATAAAATTTCCTATTGTCAATTATCCTAAAGTAGTAGTAGGTAAAAATTGAATAGTTAATTCTCTTCTTTCTCTGTATCAATATTAAATTTCATGTCTAGGTGTGAAACTTTAAAATTAATTAAAATGCACTGGTTGTTGTAGAATCAATTATTTGACGGGTATAAATTGGACCGGAGCCTACGTGTTGGCTCGAGGAGTTTAGAGGTGAGTTGATATAACCCTTTACTAAAGTGGTTTAACTCACAAAAGCACACATACAAGGTGTTTGATGAATTACTTAAAAGTATTAATATGTACTTAATTGGAGTGAGTTTGAAATCAAAACTATTATATGCTATATCGAGTTGTTCTTTTGTGATATAAGAATTTTGCAACTGTGAATTTTTATTCATTCTTGCAATAAAAGCATTAAACCTTATGGAATTATAAAATTGCATTTGTCTGTATTTCTTGTTTGTGTTCTCTTTTCAAGTATCAATTTGATTGTCAGGTTCTTTGATGACAAATATCCGATTAAAAGGTAAGGTAAAAGTTCTTTGAAGTAGAGTAAGAAAGTCTAGCTATATAGCAATACTATTCAAGAATATAACATTAAATAACATTTCCATGTTGCTTTCCCTTTTACTTTAAACTTCATGGAGATAGTTGATTGTTCTGCCAAATGTGACTGTCTCATGATATTGTGGAATGTGGCCTTTGATCAAACTAAACTTTATGTATACGTAAATATTCAGTAATTGGTTATTACTTCTTCCGCAGGTTCTATGTTGTTAAATGGATTTTGCTAAAAAACAAACTACAAAATGATTAATGTATAAAAGATTTAGACTTGAAAAGTCACAAGAAGAAGTTTTAGAAAGAAAAGATTTTTGGAAGTATCCTCTATTCTGAGAAGAGGTCATCATCCAGGCCGAGGGTCCTGACCAAGGCATTGACTTCCTGAAACTACTTGTGCCAAAGTAGGGAGCACACGAGTCGAGGGTCTCGTTACTTAGAATTTACTTAGCCAGGCTAAGGTATGATACATGAGCGCTGAGAACCATGCATGAAGCGAGTGGCACCTCGTGGATTAGGCCTATTCGATCAGGTTGGGATCGAACCCGTGCCGCTCACACGGTAACTAAGACAGAAATAAGTCAGGATAGTTGGAACTCCCGAAGTATAAAGTGAAGTATTTTTTTTATAAGAAAGAAAAAGAAAAGAATTTCTTTTAGAATATTCATAAACTGCTATTACACAATTATTTTAGAATTATTCTTAGAAGCTTTATGTTTTTCATGCATTTAGAATCTTTGCTCGTAATGTATATTTTATTAAAGTTTTCGCTGAGACTCACTGAGTATAATGGATGGTACTAACGTTCTCTTTTGGGAACCTACGTTGGTCTATGGTACAATGTAGAAACTGGTTTTGCAGGCGAGCATGCTACTGGTTAGGACTTGATGTGTGGCTATAATTATATATTTTTAGTGCATTACTTACTTTACATTTTAAGTGTTTTAATGCTAAGCTATACTATATTTGTACTTAATTGAGTTTATTTTATGTGTAGGTACGTTGAAGATGAAATTTGGAGAAAAGTAAAGATTTTATGTGTATTTTATGTACTACAAGAATGGCTCGTGATTATGTCCATGCAATTGGAGACAAAAGAAAACAAATAAAAATTTAAAAGAAGCAAAAGAATACAAAAGAACAAATTGAAAAAAGAGAAAACGTGAATTGGAAAGTTTGGCAGAAAGAATCAAAATTCAAAGTGAAGCAGAAAGCAGCAGGCGACGAGAAGGGTAAAACTTGCGTTAGAGCTTGCGTCACCAGGTCTACAACGAGGTGTTCGTGTGTTTCGGATTTTTAAGGCCTATGTTGTCTCCTATTTAGTTTTGGACTTGGTTATTTCGTCTAGGCCTTTTTCCTACATATATAAATAGTCATTAAATACCAATTTGAGGGGAGACCGACATTAAACCGAAGATTCGACCTAAGGAGGCAAGAACACACTAGGAGCAAGGCAGAGAATTCTTCTACGAGTTTTTCACTTCCTTCTTCCTATTTCCATTATTGGTTATGAATTTTGGTATTGTAGTTATGCATACTATTGTGAATAGCTAATTTGTTATCTAGAGTTTTGATAGAACCTTTTGTAGGATGAATTCTTATTATGGTTTTATATAATTGAGACGTTGGATTTCTCTATTTGTTCAACTATGTTTATATTGTGGTTGGTTGAGAGCTCTCAATCGACTGTGCCTATTTAGTGTGTATTACTCGGGAGAGAGTGCATATTTAGGTAGTTGTTTAATAACATCACTCCTAACGTATATGAGGGATCAATACGGAGGGTTTAAAGGTGGGATTAGGGATAACGAAACCTTGGTGCGATCCGAGTGAGTCATACTTAATGCCAGCTAGCGTAATTCGGGAGAATATGTCTAGTAAATTGTGGTAGTTACTTGGGAGAGAATTACAACACTCAGAGAGCTCATGATCGATAGAGAAAACTTAGGCAAATTTATAGAAAACGTAGCGGAAAAGATTCCGACAATAGGGAAAATCATAACTTTAGACCTCCTTAATCTTGTCTCCAATCCTTATCCTTGTTAATTGATAGTTTTACTGCTTTATAGTATTTGTTAGTTAATTAGATAAAAATAAATATTATAATCTTTATAATTAGGAAATTGTTTGGACTTGTGTTTCTTAGCGATATTGAACAACTATAGCTAAGCCTTAGTTCTCTGTGGGATTCGACTCCGGACTTGTAAACCAGATTATATTTGCAACGATCGCTTAGTCCTTTTTATAAGGCATAGTTGGGCATGATCAAATTTTGATGTCGTTGCGGGGAACTAATGTTGTAGCTGTAGGTGTACATATTGCTAGATTTCAAGTTTGAACTTTTATTTTTATTTTTTATTTTTGTATTGATTTTTTTTATTTTTGTTTTACTTGTTGATTTGAGAAACATGGCATCTTGGAATTATGAGAGTTTAGGTATTGGTAATTCTACTGTTGATCCTCATACATATTGTGAAGGAAACCACCTGTGCCAAAATTATCCAAATATTCCCGAGAACGAGTTATGTGTATCAACTCAATCTTATGTGTGGAATGTGTGTGGTGGTCAAGATGGTCACTTTCATGGTTGTGCTTATATTTCTTATCTTCCCCCAACCCTTTACTTTGATGGTTCTTTTTTTTCTTGTGAAGTTAATAGGAATAAAGAACCGAGGGATGATGACCTGAAAGAGATTAAAGATATGCTAAAGTGCCTTGTGAAACAATATGATAAGAAACCACTGCAAATACAAAGGCAAGAGATAACTATTCACAACTTGAAAGCTCAGATGAGTCAACTAATTGAACCTTGTAAAGCACAACAAGCTTACATTGTGGAAAGTAGCCAAGAAGAGCATGAATTGGCGGCAAAAATTGCCTTTATAATGGAGGAGTTGAAGTAGAATATGACCAAACCAACCAACTAGAATTTGATGATGTCGATGTTGAAGAAGAGATATTAGAGACAACCAAGGACATTGAGGATACAAATTTAGTTGACTCTAGTATCATTGGTGTTGAGGATGCTGATAGTCCCAATGTTCATGCAGCTGAGCGTATTGGTCCACGCTCCAAGAATGTTTCCATATTGTGTTTGGATGATGATATATAAGTAGAGTCATCCGAGCCACTTGAGGAGTCAAGGAATGAGGAACAAGTTACCTACATTCTCGAATTCTTCTTGCCAGAAAGTCGGTATTACACACCTCATCTAAAGGCCAAGAAGTACAGAATACTACATTATTTTATTGGGCCAGTCAAATTCGTTCCACCACCCCAGGAGCATGATCATAGAGCAAAATCAAAACTTGAGGTCCAATTCATAAGTTCAAAGTGGAGGCAGAAAGTGATTCGCGTCGTGCCGCGACGTTAAATCAAGCGCTTGTTGGAGGCAACCCAGCTTTACTGTTTTCTTTTCTTTTTTATTTTTTTAATTGTATTATGTTTGTAGTGTCGTTTTTTTATTTTCTAGGAGCATGTAAAGTAAAGATATTGGAAGGATGCAACATCAAACCAGATGGTTGGAACTAAGTGTGAGGTACCCGCACGAAGGACCGGGCCTGGGAGAAGTCTGAGTACCCCATGAGCTGCTAGTGCTTCGGCCTTTGGCCTACCAGGGAGTTTCTTTTACTCTCTTGTATTTATGGGTGTGCATTGGGGTCAATGCACAATTTTAAGTGTAGGGTGGGGAGATTGTTTGGGTGACTTTCTATACTATTTTAGTTGTGTTAGTTTAATGGAATAATTATTTTTTTTAAAAACAAAATTTGAAACATATTTGACTTTTCATGACGATGGATCTCCTAGACAGTTTTCTTGAGGGATTAAAGTCTAGCAAAAAACATTAAAAAATTTTAAAATAATACAAAAGTATGTCTTTTTGTTTTTTAGATAGTAATAATTCCCCGTGATTTTTCTTTGTGCCTCGGTTCTTTTCCATGGGATGTAGTTTGAATCGGGTAGTAGTTTTTCCCTTTATATTTTTTAGAGTAGATTAGAATTTAGGAAATAAATGGAGGAAGAAAGATGAGATTCCTAGACGCCCTTGACTTGTTTGATAGTAGCATATTTAGGCTTTGGCATGTGTAGTATCTTCCCTATGAGCTAAAATTGCTTATGATGCCTTGGTTAGTTAGATAACATGTTTTGTGACACCTACGTCTCATTTTCTTGACTTATGTTCACTTTGTGCTTAATGCTTAATATCTCGTGGCTTCGTAAATATTTGCATTGCTTAAGAGTTAGAATGATACCATACTTAGTGAGTCATGTGCCGCGTGTGAACTGAGTTTTTGTGTAGTCCATGTCATTGTGATTGAGTCTAGAACTTGCCCCAAATGTGAGTCGAAGCGAAATTTTAGGCGATACTCGATTTAAAAATGATTTTAGGCTTTCTTTGATCTTGTTGAGCTTATTGTTTACCATAAATAAAAGTTATCTCTAGTTAACCCTTTTGAGCCTATAGACTTTTATTTGGTACCCACATTACAAGCCTATACCCTTTTTGTTCTTAATTGACATTGTTTTGATTATTTTACCTCTTAAAACATTTTAATTGTGAAATGAGTGCTAGAAAAAGTAAGGATTAAGTGTGGGGTGGCTTTTGAGTAGAACCAATAAAAAGAAAAAAGATGCACTTGTTTGGTAAAAGAATACACCACTAGTGGAAATTGCAAAAGAAAGAAAAACAATTTAGATGAATAAATTGATATCTTGTTCTTGATAATGGGTATGAATTAAAATAGTGCCTAAAGAAAGAGGGAACGTTGTTAAGGATGATTTTGTTTGTGAAATTTAAGTGGATTGAGGAATTTGCGCTTAAAGTTATTATATGATGTGTTAAAGTACCTAAGAGGGGGAACCATTATTCCTAAATATATCCTACACATCCTTTAGCCCACATTACAACCTTGAAAAAGTACTAATTCATTTTAGATCGAGTAAGCCTACATTAGTAGAGATTTACATTAAGGGCAAGCCTATGGTGCCAATTGCATGCACATGACTTCTGTTGTGAGAGTGAGAGATTTTCTTTGATGTATATATGAGTCCTTAAAGTATATTTGAGTATTTGATTTAAGTGTGTGGATTCAACTTACTCTTTTGTTCTTGTTGTGAGGGCACATGGTTTCATGAGGGATATGTAACGTTATTAGACTTCTCTAAGATGTTGGGTGTTCAAGCCATGAGTGCATTGTGACTTTTGAGTCGGTTTTTCAGGCTAGGATTGTTACGAGCATGTTGTAGCTGTTGTGAATGTTTTGAAGTATGGCATAAGAAAAGGAAAGTGCATGAGATTGCATATGGTAAAGTTTAATTATTTCTATCAACCATAGTAATTGGTGTAGCATGCTTCAAAAGTGTTAAATATGTTAAGTGCTCAAAGATAGTGTAAAGCTGTTGGTTAACTCGAGGACGAGCAACGTTTAAGTGTGGGGTAGTGATGTGTGTCTATAATTATATATTTTTAGTGCATTACATACTTTACATTTTAAGTTCTTTAATGCTAAACTATACTATATTTGTGCTTAATTGAGTTTATTTTATGTGTAGGTACGTTATTTTATGCACTACAAAAATGGCTCATGATTATGTCCGTGCAATTGGAGACAAAAGAAAACAAATAAAAATTAAAAGAAGCAAAAGAAGACAAAAGAACAAATTGAAAAAAGAGAAAACGTGAATTGGAAAGTTTGGCAGAAAGAATCAAAATTCAAAGCGAAGCAGAAAGCAGCAGGTGACGAGAAGTGTAAAGCTCGCGTTAGGGCTTGTGTCGCCAGGTCTACAACGGGTTGTTCGCGTGTTCCGGGTTTTTAAGACCTATTTTGTCTCCTATTTGGTTTTAGACTTGGTTATTTCGTCTAGGCCTTTTCCCTACACATATAAATAGTCATTAAACATCAATTTGAGGGAAGACCGACATTAGACCGAAGATTCGACCTAAGGAGGCAAGAACAAACTAGGAGCAAGGCGGAGAATTCCTCTACGGGTTTTTCACTTCCTTCTTCCTATTTCCATTATTGGTTATGAATTCTAGTATTGTAGTTATGCATACTATTGTGAATAGCTAATATATTATCTAGAGTTTTGATAGAACTTTTTGTAGGATAAATTCTTGTTATGGTTTTATATAATTGAGCCGTTGGATTTCTCTATTTGTTCAACTACGTTTATATTATGGTTGGTTGAAGAGCTCTCAATCGACTGTGCCTATTTAATGTGTATTACTCAGGAGAGAGTGCATATTTAGGTAGTTATTGAACAACATCACTCCTAACGTATATGAGGGATCAATACGGAGGGTTTAAAGGTGGGATTAGGGAAAACGAAACCTTGGTGCAATCCGAGTGAGCCGTACTTAATGCCAGCTAGCGTAATTCGGGAGAATATGTCTAATAAATTATGGTAGTTACTCGGGAGAGAATTACAACACTCAGAGAGCTCATGATCAGTAGAGAAAACTTAGGCAAATTTATAGAAAACGTAGCGGAAAGGATTCCGACATTAGGGGAAATTATAATTCTAGACCTCCTTAATCTTGTTTCCAATCCTTATCCTTGTTAATTGATAGTTTTACTTCTTTCTAGTACTTTTTAGTTAATTAGATAAAAATAAACATTATAATCTTTATAATTAGGAAATTATTTGGACTTGTGTGTTTTAGCGATATTGAACAAGTGTATCTAAGCCTTAGTTCTCTGTGGGATTCGACTCCGGACTTGTAAATCGGATTATATTTGCAACGACCGCTTAGTCCTTTTTATAAGGCATAGTTGGGCATGGTCAGACTTCCCTCACTTCTAGTGCTATTGGTGAGCTCCACTTTTGATCGTGGAGTACTCGTTTGAGTCGTCATTATTTAGCTATTTCTTTGTTTACTTAGAGAACTGAGATTCAGATGTTTTTGATAATAACTTAGCAGTATTTCAGTGGTTACTACAAATAAAGTTTTATGGTTGGTTTATTCTAGATATTTAAATTAATTTAGAGTATTTGGTTAAAGTATTTCCTTATTGCATATAAAGTTTGGAGTTATAATAGATTTGATAAGCACAGATGATTCGCTCGGTCAAGTTTAGTGATCGGGTGCCGGTCACGGCTTGTTCAGAAAATGGGTCGTGATAGTATCTGACCTCTTGCCATTTCCATATTTCTTGAGTTTAAAGACTCATTTGCATTTGAGTGGTCTTTTACCATTTGGAAGTTCAACCAGCTTGTACGTTCTATAGAGATTCTATCTCTTCTTGCATGACTTTCATCCACTGGTGCTTTTCTGCCTCATCTTCATCATTGATGAGGACATACTGTGTGGAAGGTACCTGCATGACTCTACCCTTTGCCTCTCTGATCTCCTCAGAGGTTAAGGTTGTTCTTTTTCATGAGTGGGGTACTCCACTTGCATCATCATCAAGTTGCTCCCCCTGCTCAATAACCTCACCAGGTTGCTCCCCTTATCGGCAACCTCGTCGGTCATACTTCTTGCATTTGTGGGATAGTTAGAAGTAGAAGGAATGGTAACAAGGTTAGGGATTGTGCATCCTTTGCCTTCTCTGACTGGTCATCTATAGTTCCAACTTCACTTTCTCGAAAGATTACATCTCTACTTCTGATGACCTTCTTCTTTACAAGATCCTACAATCTGTACCCGAACTCTTCATCTCTATATCCGATGAATATTGATAAGTAGGGATTTTAACTACTTATTTGCACTCTTTTACTTTCGTTCTAGCTCAAAATTGCTTAAAGGTATTTCCGAAAACTGATGAAATGTCCTTTCTTGCAGGAGTGTTGGAATATGAGTCAAAGAGATGAAAATCAACTCAAGAAGGAGTAATTTTAGACAAGGACCAAAACAAAGCTAAAAGGGAAAAACGCGTACCGCACAATATTAAGTGCGGCCGCAGAACATGAGGAAGCTTCTGACAAAATTTCCATGCAAAGTGTGAACCGCACAATTATTGTGCGGCCACAGAAGATGAGGTTCAGAGAGATGGATTCTGGGGTCATGGAGAAGTGCGAACCGCACCATTATTGTGCGGCCGCGGAATCAAAAGTGTGGCCACACTAAAAAATGTACGGTCCGTAGAAGTCTTGCATGTCCAAGCTAAAACTTGAGAATGCGTCCGCACTCAAAAATGTGCGGACCACAGAATTTGAAGAAGTGCGGCCGCAACCCAGAATTGTGTGGCCGCAGAAGTCTATCCTATCGAGCTAGTGTCAAAGTGCGGACCGCACACATAATTGTGCGGCCGCAGAATCTCCGCAGGGGAAATTTTGTCCGATAATTTTAGCTGAGTATAAATAGATATTTTTGTCATTTTTAGGTTAAGTTTGAACTCCAGAAAATAGATAGCCGTTTTTCTTTACTGTTTTGGACAACTTTGTAGTAGTTATCATTTTAACATTATATTTTCTTCCCTAAATCATCTATTATGAGTTTTATCTTAGTTTCTTCTTTAATTTCTTCATTTTCTATGTGTAGCTAAACCCTTAGCTAGGGTTGTGACCCAACCCTAGTATGGGTACTTAATGGGTGATTGGATTAGGGCTTATGTATGATTGGGTATATGATATTTAGCCTAGTTCTTGCTTGAATTTGAGAATTGATGGTTGCAAACATTGATTCATGCCTAATTGACTTAGTCTCTACTTGAGAAAGAGAGACTAAGTCTAGAAAAACATGGCTAACAAGAAATTGGGGTGAACTCGAGAATTTGATAGCCCCAATTAAAGGGTCGAATCTAGAGATAGTAAGACCCGACTTGAGCACCTATCACTTATTTCGTGAGATACCCATTTGGACTTGAGAAAGCCAAATTGGGCAAAATCACTCAAACTACCAAGAGGTATAGAGTGAGTAATCGCGTGTGATTGCTATATTGTATCCCGACCAACCAAACATGCCCTAAAGCTCTTAATTCGTTAGGTAACCAACTAGGAAGAAGTTACAACCCTAGATCTTTTATAACTTGAAAAACAACAATACCAAAAACATCGTCCTTTAGCTTTACAATTACAGAATTAGCATAAGATTTAGAAGTAGAAAAGAAACAGCTGAATATGTGGAAGTGTAATCTTGGACACGTCATATACTTAGACTAGGCATATACCTAATCCAACATAAAGCTTTCTGTGGAATCGACTCCGACTTGCATTGAGTATTTATAATTGCATCGACCGCCTCACAATCCCAATTAGTGGTGTGAGTTTGGGCGACATTAATTTTTGGCGCCGTTGCCGGGGAGCTAAAAACGGATTTAGCTATATATTTTGTTTTGTGTGTGACTTGTCTTCTTTTTCTTCCGGGTTACTAACCTTTTTGTGAATCGATTGTAGGTATAAAAATGGCTCTTAGCAATGATCCTTTCGAAAACATGCCTTTGGGGGATGTAGACGTGAAAGATGACCCAGTTGAAGAGGTTCCTCTTAAACCTCAAGCAAATAGACGAGGCAGACCGCCTCAAGACAACATTCCCGTTCCTCCCCCAAATCCACCAAGAGCTACTCCACACTGGGTGTTGCCGAATGAAGGGTACGCAAGTGCCATAATCCGCCCCGCATTAGGGTGGACAACTTTAAAATCACAAATGTTATAGCAACGGGGATTCTTCACCGGGGCTCCGAATCAAAATGCGTACAAGCACTTGAAAGGATTTGTGAACACCTGCTGGGGGAGTAAATAGACCAACGTTTCCGAGGATGCTTTAAGAATGAGACTATTTCCCTTTTCTCTACGGGGGAAAGCCTTAGACTGGTTAGAAAGATTGCCAAACCATTCTATCCATATATGGGATGAATTGGCGGAAAAATTCATTTCCAAGTTCTTTTCTCCCGAGTATATGGCTACTCTTAGAGACGAGATTCTAGCATTCAAACAAGAATGCAATGAGCCTTTGCACGAGATATGGGAGAGGTACCGCACTATGGTAAAAGAGTGCCCGAATAATGACATGACCGAGGCTAGGATTCAACAAACCTTCTATAGGGGGATCAACACTACCAATCAATGCGTGGTCAACCAACTTGTCGGTGGAAATTTCATGACAACACCATATGCCGAAGCTTGTGAAATCTTAGATAAAATGGCGGATACTTCATCGGCATGGAAAAGTAGAGCAAATGTTCCTCAAGGTGATCTAAATATGATTCACCTACACAAAGAATTGCATGATAATGGGAAAGCAATTGCCAGGTTGACCACTACAATGAATCAATTGGCCAAAGCTCAACTTCAACAGGTTCAAGGTCCTAAGCAAGTAAATGCAATGGAAGGTGTCAATATGATAGTGAACAAGTGAAGGCAAAAGGGTCAACAAGTAAAACCGTGTGGAACAATTTGTGCAAGATGATAGTGGATTCGACCAAGACGAATCATACAATGAGCAAGAGGAAGAAGTGCAATATGTGAATAACTACCAAGGGCAAAGGAACAACTCTCAAGGCCCGAATCACCAACAATGGCGATCTCAAGGAAATTGGAACAATCAAAACCACAAAGGCAATTGGAGTGGTGGTACCAACAATCAAGGTAATTGGAATAATAACAATAATCAAGGCAATTGGAACAATTAAGGCAACCAAGGAAATTGGGGTGGCAACAATCAAGGATATTGGGGAGGCAACAACCAAGGGAGTTGGAACGGTAACCAAGGGAATCGTGGGCCGGGCTCTCAAAGGCCCCCGATGTATCAACAATCAAACAACATGCCTCCTTATCTGTCTCAAGGTTCTAGTTCTTCAAACAATAAGATGGGACGGATTGAAAATATGTTCAAACAAATGATGGAGAAAAATGACGACTCCGATGCTCAATTAGCCTCTTACAATACTTCAATCCGCAATTTGGAAGTTCAATTGGGGCAAATCTCGCAAGCTTTTAACACTCATCCTAAGGGGGCACTACCTAGTGATACAGTGGCGAACCCGAAGGGTAGGAACAACACGGGACATGCCATGGCCGTAACAACAAGGAGTGGAAGAGGTGAAGATGCAACCACCTCAAATCAAAGAAGAATTGTAGATAATGATGTAGTGGTTTAAGAAGATGAGATTCCAAGCAATGTGGTTCAAGCTAATGAAGAAGTGAGAATTGATATTGATGAGAATATGGAGGAGACCCAAGAGAAGCGAACCCGTCTAGGGAACACGTGATTGACATACCGGAACCGGTAGTGCCAAAGGCCAAGGCACCAATGGCAAGGCCTCCTCCTCCATACCCTCAAAGGCTCACCAAGCAAAATAGTGAGAACCAATTCAAGAAGTTTATTGATACGATGAAGAGCTTATCCATTAATGTTCCATTGGTTGAGGCATTAGAACAAATGCCCGGTTATGCAAAGTTCATGAAAGATTTGGTGACAAAGAAAAGATCAATGAATTGTGAGACTATCAAGATGACACATCAAGTTAGTGCTATTGTGCACTCAATGGCTTCGAAATTGGAAGATCCCGGCGCTTTCACAATCCCTTGCACTATTAGAAGCGCCGACTTTGCCAAAACTCTATGTGATCTAGGGGAGAGTATCAAATTGATGCCCTACTCAGTGTTCAAAACCTTGGGAATTGGGCAACCAAGACCCACTTCTATGAGGTTACAAATGGAGGATCGTACTATGAAGAGACCATTGGGTATTATTGATGATGTGTTGGTTCGTATTGATAAGTTCATCCTCCCGACAGACTTTGTGATTCTTGATTGCGAAGTGGACTATAAGGTGCCTATTATCTTGGGTAGACCTTTCCTTGCTATGGGGAAGGCTCTTGTTGATGTGGAAGCCGGTGAGCTTACCTTTCGGGTGGGCGATGAAAAGGTGGTTTTGCATGTGTGCAAATCTATGAGGCAACCGAATAGCAACAAAGTTTGTTCATTTGTGAACTTAGTGACCGAGGTGATTGTTGATGATGCTAGTGCCATGATGAATGTTGATGATACTTTGGAGGCCGTATTGCTTTATCATGATGATGATGATGAGAAGGATGGCTATGTGGAATGTGTAAATGCATTATAAGGAATGGGGTCGTATACTTATGAACCCCGAAAATTGTCCTTAGATCTTGAGAACCGGAAGACTCCTCCAACAAGCCCTCAATCGAGGATCCTCCCACTTTGGAGTTAAAGTCATTGCCTTCACATCTCAGGTATGAGTTTCTTGACCCATGTTCTATTTTACCTGTTATTCTTTCCTCGTGCTTCACTAACGTGCAGGTAGATTCTACTTTGGCGGTACTTCAAAAGAGGAAGAAACTATAGGATGGGCACTGGCGGATATTTAGGGTATAAGCCCCGCCTTTTACATACACAAGATTATTTTGGAGGATTATGATAAAACTTTATTGAACATCAAAGAAGATTAAATGAAGTAATGCAAGACGTGGTGAAGAAGGAGATCATAAAGTGGTTGGATGCCGGGGTAGTTTACACCATTTCAGATAGCTCGTGGACCTCTCTGGTGCAATGTGTCCCAAAGAAAGGGGGCATGACTGTGGTCACCAATGACAAGAACGAATTGATTCCTAAAAGAACGGTGACCGGGTGAAGAGTGTGCATGGACTATCGGAAGCTCAACAAAGTCACTTGGAAAGATCACTTTCCGCTTCCATTTCTTGATCAAATGACTGATAGGTTGGCCGAACGAGTTTTTTATTATTTCCTTGATGGATATTCCGGCTAAAATCAAATTCTCATTGCTACTGAGGAGCAAGAGAAGACTATTTTCACTTGTCCCTATGGTACTTTCGCATTCTCACGGATGCCTTTTGGGTTATGCAATGCACCGATGACTTTTCAACGGTGTATGATGGCCATCTTCACCGATATGGTACAGGATTTTCTTTAAGTCTTTATGGATAATTCTTCGGAATTCCTTCAATGATTGCTTGAACAACTTGGATAAAGTATTGGCAAGATATGAGGAGACAAACTTGGTTTTGAATTAGGAGAAATGTTACTTCATGGTCGAAGAAGGCATAGTCCTCGGCCACAAAATTTCAAAGAATGGTATTGAGGTCGACAAGGCCAAAATTGAGGTGATCTCCAAACTCCCTCCCCCTACATCCGTGAAGGGAGTGAGGAGCTTCTTGGGTCATGCGGGGTTCTATCGTCAATTCATCAAGGACTTTTCTAAGGTGGTGAACCCCTTGTGTAAACTTTTGGAGAAGGATGCCAAGTTCTATTTCAACGAGGATTGTATGAAGGCATTCAAATTGCTCAAGTTCAAGTTGACTACTACTCTTATTATCACCGCACCGGATTGGAGCTTGCCTTTTGAGCTCATGTGTGACGCAAGTGATGTGGCGGTCGGAGCAGTTTTGGGGCAACGTATCAACAAAATCTTCCATCCTGTCTATTATGCTAGTAAGACCATGAATGATGCCCAAGTCAACTACACAGCGACCGAAAAAGAGCTCATTGCTATTGTCTTTGCTATGGAGAAGTTTTGCCCGTACTTGATGGGTACAAAGGTGATTGTACATACCGACCATGTGGCGCTTTGATATTTGATGAGCTATAAAGATTCTGAAGCAAGATTAATGCGGTGGGTGCTTCTATTGCAAGAGTTTGATCTAGAGATTCAAGACCGCAAGGATAGTGAAAACCAAGTGGCGAACCACTTGTCTCGTTTGGAGGAGGAGGGGAGGCCACATGATGGCCTTGAGATAAATGATTCCTTCCCCGACGAGCAACTTCTAGCCATTTCAATGACTGGGATGCCATGGTTTCACGATTTAGCCAATTATCTTGTGAGTGGTATCGTACCGAATGAGTTCTCTTCAAACCAAAGGAAGAAGCTCAAATGGGATTGTTTTGACTATTATTGGGATGAGTCGTATCTCTTCCAAATTTGTATCGATGGTGTGATTCGACGATGTGTGCCGGAGGAGGAACAAAAGGAAATTCTTGAGGCTTGCCACTCTTCACCATATGGTGGTCACCATGGTGGAGCTAGAACGGCAACAAAAGTATTGAGTTGTGGATTCTATTGGCCTACTCTTTACAAGGACGCAAGCGATCTCATCAAGTGTTGTGATGAATGTCAAAGGGCCGGTGGGATTTCTAAGAAGAATGAGATGCCTCTCACCACCATCTTGGAGATTGACATTTTTGATATGTGGGGCATTGATTTCATGGGTCCGTCCGTGAGATTTTATGGGAACACTTACATATTGGTAGATATGGATTATGTGACAAAATGGGTTGAAGCCGTGGCTTTACCCAACAATGAAGCTTGAAGTGGTGGCATTTTTTAAATAGAACATCTTCATAAGATTTGGTACTCCAAGGGCCATTATTAGTGATGGGGGATCACACTTTTGTAACAAAGTCTTTGATACCTTACTCACAAAGTATGGTGTCACTCACAAAGTATCGACTCCCTATCATCCTCAAGCAAGTGGGCAGGTCGAAGGCTCCAACTGGGAGATCAAGAGTATTTTGTCGAAGACTGTGAATGCCAACCGGACGGATTGGTCAAAGAAACTTGATGATGCTATTTGGGCTTATAGGATGGCTTACAAAATACCGATTAGTATGTCTCCGTATTGGTTAATGTTCGGAAAAGCTTGTCACCTACCAGTGGAACTTGAGCACAAGGCTATGTGGGCATTGGAGAAGCTTAATCTTGAATGGGATACCTCCACCAACTTAAGGGTGGCACAATTGAATGAGCTTAATGAATTCTGATACTATGCATATTCAAGTTCGTCCTTATACAAGGACAAGATGAAGTACCTCCATGACAAGTACATCCGAAATAAGGAGTTCAAAGAAGGTGATCTTGTGCTAATGTTCAATTCTCNTTTCGGATTTGTACAGATGGTGTGATTTGACGATGTGTACCGGAGGAAGAATAAATGGAAATTCTTGAGGCTTGCCACTCTTCGCCGTATGGTGGTCACCATGGTGGAGCTAGAACAGCAACAAAAGTGTTGAGTTGTTGATTCTATTGGCCTACTCTTTACAAGAACGCTAGCAATATCATCAAGTGTTGTGATGAATGTCAAAGGGCCGGTGGGATTTCTAAGAAGAATGAGATGCCTCTCACCACCATCTTGGAGATTGACATTTTTGATATGTGGGGCATTGATTTCATGGGTCCGTCCGTGAGATTTTATGGGAACACTTACATATTGGTAGATATGGATTATGTGACAAAATGGGTTGAAGCCGTGGCTTTACCCAACAATGAAGCTTGAAGTGGTGGCATTTTTTAAATAGAACATCTTCATAAGATTTGGTACTCCAAGGGCCATTATTAGTGATGGGGGATCACACTTTTGTAACAAAGTCTTTGATACCTTACTCACAAAGTATGGTGTCACTCACAAAGTATCGACTCCCTATCATCCTCAAGCAAGTGGGCAGGTCGAAGGCTCCAACTGGGAGATCAAGAGTATTTTGTCGAAGACTGTGAATGCCAACCGGACGGATTGGTCAAAGAAACTTGATGATGCTATTTGGGCTTATAGGATGGCTTACAAAATACCGATTAGTATGTCTCCGTATTGGTTAATGTTCGGAAAAGCTTGTCACCTACCAGTGGAACTTGAGCACAAGGCTATGTGGGCATTGGAGAAGCTTAATCTTGAATGGGATACCTCCACCAACTTAAGGGTGGCACAATTGAATGAGCTTAATGAATTCTGATACTATGCATATTCAAGTTCGTCCTTATACAAGGACAAGATGAAGTACCTCCATGACAAGTACATCCGAAATAAGGAGTTCAAAGAAGGTGATCTTGTGCTAATGTTCAATTCTCGGTTGTGGATGTTTCCGGGAAAGTTGAAGTCCAAGTGGAGTGGTCCATTTGAGGTTGTGCATGTGACACCCTTTGGTGCATTAGACTTGAAGAATAAAAATGATGAAGTGTTTAAAGTCAATGGCCACCGGGTGAAACATTATCTTGGTAAAGTTGATGATGGCCATGTTGTGGCGTTAATTCATTTCACGTGATTGATGGTAACTTGCATCATGCCTCAATGTTAAATCAGGCACTGTTTAGTAGGCAACCCATGTGTCTTTTTCTTTTTCATTAGATAGGCTTTGTTTTGTGCTAACTAGTTTGGAACTGTATGCAGGAATGGGTGTGCATTGCAGGGATTGAGTCATAAAACAATTGGCTAAGTGTTGAAAAAGTACGGTCCGCACATTAATTGTGCGGACCACACAATTCTAAAGACAGCAACAGAAATCACTCTGTGGCCGCACAATTCTGTATGTGGTCGCACAACTGGAAGACCAAAATTGCAAGTTCTCTGAAGTTGGTCTGTTAAAATTCATAGCCAATCTGCGACCGCACACAAAATTGTGCGGTCCACACAAATTCTGCGGTCGCACTCACTTTTGTGCGGACCGCAGAGTTGCATCAAGGTTCAGGTAAAGAGTGCGGTCCGCACTCAAAATTGTGTGGCCGCACTCACCTTAGGTTTGGGGCGACTTGGTCAACCTATAAATAAAACCTCAATGCACTATTCACAACTTTACCACTCTGAGTTCTTGAACCCTAAGCAAACACAGTGCACGTTCAATTAGTTCACAATCTTCCTTCATTTCATCAGTGTAGATTCTTACCTGCATCCTTCATAACTGGTATGTTTAATACATCTTTAGATTTTGCAATTTCTTTTAGTTTTTGTTCTTTTGTCTAGAGTTATTGTTAGACCTAAAATGTCAATTGTTAGTCATGCGTGCTTACAATCATGTGGGTAATATCATATATGTTCATTGGGGCCAGGGTATATCACTAATCGTGTTTAATTGCAAATACCATGTCTAAATTGTGCAAAACTTGCAAAACTTGCAAAACACAGAGTCAGTGCTGCGTAATCTCAAATTGCGCGGTCGCACACAAATTTGTGCGGTCCGCAGATCTTAAACTTAGGGCTAAATTTTGCATGACAAGTGCGGACCACACTCAAAATTATGCGGTCTGCAGAAAAATTGTGCGGTCCGCAGAACAATTATGCGGCTACAGAAAAATGTGTGCGACCGCACTTTGGAACTTCAGAGAACCAATGTTTTGGAATTAGGATTGTGCGGCCTCATTCAAAATTATGCGGTTCGCACTTCAGGATGTGCGACCGCACTTTAAAATTGTGCGGTCCACACATGGCAGTCTGCGGCCGCACTCAAAATTATGCGGTACGCACCACCTCTTGTCTGTTTTCCTACAACTGTTATGCATATGTGTACACTATTTTGAGCTATAAATGATTTATATGCCTCATATTGCAGACAATGGTTCGTTCACGAGGTAGAGGAGATACATTTAAAGGGAGAGGTGAACCCACCCGAGGCCGGGGCAAAGGCACTCAACCTTTGGGGGTGCAAAAGAAAACTTTGACAAAAAAGAAAACCCCTTGGAGAGGCAGGGCCACAGAACCTTCTGAATCAAGCTCATATGTCCTGTCTAGGGAAGTCTCCGAAGATCACACAATGGGAGAACAAACTGAGGCCCAGTCCCAACCATCACACTTTCCAGGGAGATACCAACTCCGTGACGAACCCTCCACCTCAACAAGTTCTTCTAAGGGTTCAGATGCCGACAACCAGGGTTTAGAGCCCTCCTCTACACACACTCCTCCTGCACCAATTGATATAGATGGTGATGATGATGGTAGAGGAGGTAACACTCGAGTGGGTGGCCTAGAGAGGTCGAAGAAGAAGGAAGCATGGGAGGATCGGTTTGTGAGTTTGACAGCCTTCAACAGGTTAAAGAGTGGTGGCCCCATAGATCACTCACACTTGAGCGGCAAGTCTTACTGAAGGATTTGGATAAATACATCCAACTATCCTTAGGTAGTTCAGATAGCGCCAGGGGTGGATGTGGTTCACCCAGATTGTCAAGGATGCCAGGAAGCACTTAGTACGAGAATTCTATGCCAATGTGGCACACATCAAGAAGGTACCAAAGTTACCAAAGTGCGGAATATGAAAGTTAGATTTGATCAGGGCACCCTGAACCAGTACTTGGGATTCGAGGAGTTAGAACCAGTCTAGTACTTAGAAAAGCTATCTAAGGGTGATGCAATTTGCCCTTGGCTAGCAGAGATATTGACAGCTCCAGGACCACCACCACGTGGATCATAGCGGGGGTTCCCATTGCTCGGGACACCCTCAATTTTGAAGCAAAAGGGTGGCAAACTTTTGTGTGCAGCCGCTTAGACCCGAGCAGGAATGAAAACAATCTTCCCCTCCCCCGAGCACTTTTGGTGGCATCCATCATGGCCAAGTACCCAATAAATGTGGGTGCCATCATGTCGGCCAATATGTCGTTGGTGGTCCAAAGAGGTGAAAGTTCCTATCCATATTCCAACACACTCACAGCATACCTTACGGATGCAAATGTGGAGCCAATGCGTTTTGATCAAAAGGTGCGGGCTCAACAGCCCTTCTCGTGGTACTCTTTACAAGGTCCGGGAAACCCAAAGTTCAAGGGTAAGGCAACTACCACTGGTGGCTAGTCTGATGAGCCAACGGTGGTGGTTACAGATTCAACTGCTATGCCTTCCACAACAGTCGACCCTTCCACCGAGATAGCTGACATTCCACCACCTCCACCTTCTAGACCATCTATATCAGTGCCAGTGCCTGCCTCTTCCATATATCCACTCACTGCGCTGCGAGTCTCCCAGACATTGGCGAGTCTCACAACTAGATGCAGACAGCTACTTCAAAGCTGTCTGACATATCTAGTGTCATTACAACACAATCCTCTACCCCAGCAACACCTCAGGTACCTCCGTCAGTGGAGGAAACTTTGAAGAAGATCCTGGAAAATCAGAAGACTATCATGGGTACAGTGGTGGCTCACGGGAGAGTAATTGAGGAGTTGGGCAAACAGGTGAAGAAGATGTGGAAATCTCAGGCATCAAAGAAATCAGTGGAAAGATTGTGCACCGAGGTGGCCAAGCTTGTATCAGCTGGGGATCTTCCCCTTGACCTTCTGATGGAGACAATACCATCAACACCAGTAGTTCCACTAGTACCTGAGGCATCAGAGACAACAACTGCCTAGTCTGAGGAGTCGGACCCTGCTTCCCACACCGCTGAGGAGATGCTCCAGATGTTCAGCCACCCCATTATTCCCCGACCGGAGGACGATGAAATCCCGTTGGAGGATCCATAGGTTTCTAATGACGCCATGCACACTGATACCACATAGGGAGTTCTCTTCACTCTCTATCCTTATTTTTGTTAAGTATTGAGGATAATGCTTATTTTCTTTTGGGGGGGTGGTCTATTTTGGATAGTTTATTATGACATTGACATTGGCCTGTAATAACTTTAATACTCCTTTTCTTTTATCTTTATTATCTCTTTAGTTATGTATATATTCCTCACTTTCCCTTGATGTATATATTCATTTCCCCTCGGTTTGTATATTCATTTGTCGTACTTTCAGTAGTTTATTTTATAGCTTCTGTAGTTTGTTTTTCTTAGTAGTATAACTTCTTATTTACTTCAATAGCTTCTTTTTTCATTTGGTAGCTTCTTGTTATGTTTAAGTGAGCAATAAACCTTTGATTTTCTTAATGCCACGGTTCTTTCCAAAGGTAGGTTTTGTGCGAACCGGGTGGCTCTTCCCAACGATGGATGGCGTGACAACCTTCTTAAGAGATTGAGTCCATTTTTTTATGATTAGGTAAAAAAACAGTAGTAATGAATAAAAGGGTCTCAAGCATGCTTCACTTAGTACTAACACGTTTACCTACGGCCTTATGATTATAAACAAGTTTTTGGCAGAAAATAGCTCTAGTTGTGACCTTTTGACTCTTGTGTTGACTTAAGCATTCATCGAGTGGTTTAGTCGAGCCATTTGTGATTTTCAATCTTAAATAGGGTTGTTTTGGGACCTCGACTCTGTTCCCTTTAGCAATCCAGCAGCGTGAGAGGTGAGATATTTAGTTGCAAGTCCATGTACCCATGCCAATAGTCTAGAACTTGCCCCGAATATTTTTCTAGGTGAAATTCTAAGTTTATCTTGAGAAATAATTGTAGGCTCTCCTTGATCCAATTTAAAATTTTCTGTAGCCCACCAATGTGATATCCCTAGTCAACCCATTTGAGCCTAAGCCCCTTTTCATTTAATAACCACGTTACAAGCCTATACCCGTATGTAATGTCCCTCTCTTGGCACTCGATCTTTCCTTGGCATTCTTGAGAAATAATTGGATAAAGCATAAGTTTGGGGAAGAGATGAGGAGTTTGAAAGTGATATAAAGGTACAAAGAAGAGGAAAGAAATGAAGAAAAGGGAAGGCAAAGAAAAGAAAGAAAGAACAAAAAGAAAAATGCCAAATATAAAGTGAATAAAGTAAAGAGTTGAAGGGATTCAAATAAAAACAAGGATGAAAGGCATGGAGTAAACAAAGAAGGAGAAAATGAATATCATAACCAAGAAAGAGTGACGTTAAGTTTCTCTAGTTCCCCCGAGAAAAAAGAACATGTGATGACCCAAAAGGTCATCTTATGTTTTAGAACTTGAATCTACATTCTTAAGCCTTAAAAATCTCATTTTTATCCACATCGATTTGCGTGCACAGTCCGGGCAGGTTTCCGGAAAGCTTTTATGTTGAAAACTGATGAAAAGAAGAATTTGTGCCTTAAAAGTTGGTTTTAGTTGACTTCGGTCAACATTTTTGGTAAATAGACCTGGATCCGTGCTTTAATGGTCCCGGTAGGTCTGTATCGAATTATGGGACTTGGGAGTATACCCGGAATCGAATTCGGAGGTCCCTAGATCAAGTTATGATTTTTTGATAAAACTTAAAAGTTTGAAAATTAATTATTTTTAAGAATTGATTGATGGTTGGCATTATTAGTACCGGGTCTGTATTTTGGTTCCGGAGCCCGGTACAGGTTCATTATGATATTTAAGACATGTCTATGAAATTTGGTGAGAAATAGAATTGATTTGACGTGATTCGAACATTCAGTTGAGAAATTAGAAGTTTTAAAGTGTTCTTGAGAATTTCATTTGATTTGGTGCTAAATTTAGAGTTTTAGGTGTTATTTTGGCTATTGGATCATGCGAGCAAGTTCGTATGATGTTTTTGTACTTGTGTGCATGTTTGGTTTAGAGCCCCGAGGGCTCGGGTGAGTTTCGGATAGGCCACGGGATGTTTTGGACTTGGGAAAAATCTAGTTTCCACAGATTCTGGTGTCTGTCATATCCTTCTTCGCGTTCGCGAAGGTCCTCTCGCGAATGCGAAGAGTAATCTGATGAGGCTGAGACTTCTTCTTCGCGAACGCGAAAGCCTGGTCGCGAACGCGGAGTGATGGAGGATTTACCCTTCGCGAACGCGACCGACTCAACACGAACGCGAAGCATGTGGGGACCTGGGGAGGGGAGGGGGGTTGGTCATTCCTTCAGCGCGAATGCAAGCCATTCCTTGCGAACGCGAAGGCCAGAGGGGAGTGATCATCGCGAACGCGAGCTGGGTCTCGCGAACATGAAGGCTTGGCAGCCAGTACCCTTCGCGAACTCGACAGTGCTCTCGCGAACGCGATGAACACTGTCGCCCAGCACTTAACAGAATCCAAAACGGGATTTTTGCCAAAAAAACTCATTTTTCTCAAAAACCAAACAGTAAGGGGTGATTTTTCAAGAGTCATTCCTTCCCCAAATTGTTGGTAAGTGATTCTAAACCATTTTCTTTCAATTACCTATTACATTTCTTGAATTGTCAACCTAAAATCTAGAGTGTTCATGGTAGAATTAGGGGTTAGAATAGAAAATAGGAATTTCAGGAATTTGGGGATTTAGACCTCAATTTGAGGTCGGATTCCAAAACGAATTACATATTCGGGCTCGGGGGTGAATGGGTAAAAGGATTTTGGTCCGAACCTCGGGTTTTGACCAAGCGGGCTCGGGGAAGATTTTTCGACTTTTTGGAGGAAAATTTGGAAAATTTAATTTATGCAATATAACTGATTCCTTTAACAATATTTGATATTATTGAGTTATTTTTGAATAGATACGAGTAGTTTGGAGGTGAATTCCAAAGGAAAAGCTATGATTGAGAATTAAGTGGCCTTCGAAGCGAGGTAAGTGTTGTGTCTAACCCTGACTTGAGGGAATTAGGAACCTTAGATTATTTGCTAAGTGAAATTCATGTGAGCGGCGTATATATGAGGTGATGAGTACCTATGTGCCTCCAATTTACCTGTTTTTCATGTTTCTCTATTTTTCTGATATTGTCTCATTCCTATGCCAAATTGCTATGTGTTATACTAATGTTGTTCAAATTATTGTTCTTATCATGTTTACGGAATTTTCTGGTGATAATTGAGTTTTTATTTCAAAGTTAAGATTAATATTATGGAACCAAATGTTGAAGTAAGGTTTGTACTTGTTATTTTATCTCCCTGTTGTTATTTATGCATTGCACTATGGTAAGGGGGAGTGTTAATGCACGAAGGGTGATGCCGTGCCGTATTGTGAGTACTAATGCATGAAGGGTTATGCCATACCGTATTGTGAGTATTAATGCACGAAGGGTGATGCCGTGCCGTATTGTGAGTACTAATGCATGAAGGGTTATGCCATACCGTATTGTGAGTATTAATGCACGAAGGGTGATGCCGTGCCGTATTGTGAGTACTAATGCATGAAGGGTTATGCCATACCGTATTGTGAGTATTAATGCACGAAGGGTGATGCCGTGCCGTATTGTGAGTACTAATGCATGAAGGGTTATGCCATACCGTATTGTGAGTATTAATGCACGAAGGGTGATGTCGTGCTGTATTGTGAGTATTAATGCACGAAGGGTGATGTCGTGCTGTATTGTGAGTATTAATGCATGAAGGGTGATATTGTGCCATATTGTGAGTGTTAATGAACGAAGGGTGATGCCGTGCCATGATATGAGAGTAAAATCACGAAGGGTGATGCCGTGCCATTTCTATTAATTTTATGGTGAGATTGAGAGTAAAAGCACGAAGGGTGATGTCGTGCATTCTTCTTTACTGTATTCACTATTCCTGTTGATTCATGGTATATTGACTGCTCCGGTGATCATTCTGTTGTAGTTCTTTATCTTGTATTCTCCTCAGTATTTCTCCCCTCCCGACATTTCCTGTTTAGTTCTTCATTCTTGTTATTTGCGCATACACTGCTAAATTGTACAGGTTGATTGTAGGTACCTTGCCTTAGCCTCGTCACTACTTCGTTGAGGTTAGGCTTCCCCGTCTATCTTTTTATGTCCTACTATTTTCTTTCATTCAGACAGTTGTATTTCTTTCAGACTATTACTTGTAGTAAGTTCTAGAATGCTCGTGAATTGTGACTCCAAATCCGGGTAGTAGTAGTTAATACAGATTTATGATATTCCGCACTTGTTATATTTCATCGTAGTTAATTATTGCTAATTACTGACTGAAAATAAGGAATTGATAAATTATTCTCTAACGTTGGCTTGCCTAGTAAGTGAAATGTTAGGCGCCATCACGGTCCCGTCGATGGGAAATTTTGGGTCGTGACAGAACATGACTCAAAGAATCGACAAAGTATGAGCCAAAAAGAGAAAATGGAGTGCTTAAGGAAAGATGATATTCCAATAAATCCTACCTTAGTCCAAAAGCCTTCATTACATCCTGAAAAAGTCCTATATGATTTCAAGTCGAGTGAGCTTACATTAGTGGTGATTTACATGAGGGGCAAGCATATGGTACTTTGAGCCATACTTGCGACATTCTTTTGAGAGAGATGAGCGAACTTTCACAATCCTTGTATTGAGTATTACATTCTAAAGTGAGATATGCTAACGGAGAGTAGAGGAGGAGGATTTTTGAGATCCACAATGACCTACATGAAAGAGCGAGCTTTCTTGATGAATAAAGTCAACTCTTGATGCTCTAGTGTTACATTAGAACTATTGTACTTACAAAGTCAAATCACTGCATTGTTGATAATTCATAAGTGTCGTGGGTAACTGTTGGTCCCAATTGATGTGTGTTTGATTCACCTTAGGCCAGCTGAAATAGCTCTTTTCTTGTGGAGGTGGGAATTACCTTATTTGCTTGAGGACAAGCAAAAGCTTAAGTTTGGGGGAGTTGATAAGTAGGGATTTTGACTACTTATTTGCACTCTTTTACTTTCGTTCAAGCTCAAAATTGCTTAAAGATATTCGCGAAAACTGATGAAATGTGCTTTATTGCAGGAGTGTTGGAATATGAGTCAAAGAGATAAAAATCAACTCAAGAAGGAGTAATTTTGTTCAAGGACCAAAACAAAGCTAAAAGGGCAAAATGCGGACCACACAATATTGAGTGCGGCCGTAGAACATGAGGAAGCTTCTGACAAAATTTCCATGCAAAGTGCAGACCGCACAATTATTGTGCGGCCGCAGAAGATGAGGTTCAGAGAGATGGATTCTGGGGTCATGAAGAAGTGCGGACCGCACCATTATTGTGCGGATGCAGAATCAAAAGTGCGACCGCACTCAGAAATGTGTGGTCCGCAGAAGTCTTGCATGTATGTCCAAGCTAAAACTCGAGAGTGCGGCCGTACTCAGAAATGTGCGGACCACTTGAAGAAGTGCGGCCACAACCCAGAATTGTACGGCCGCAACCCAGAATTGTGCGGCTGCAGAAGTCCATCCTGTCAAGCTAGTGTCAAAGTGCGGACCACACACATAATTGTGCGGCCGTAGAATCTCCGCAGGGGAAATTTTGTCCGATAATTTTAGCTGCGTATAAATAGATCTTTCTTTCATTTTTAGGTTAAGTTTGAACTCCAGAAAATAGATAGCCGTTTTTCTTTACTGGTTTGGGCAACTTTGTAATAGTTTATCATTTTAACATTAGATTTTCTTCCCTTAATCATCTATTATGAGATTTATCTTAGTTGTTTCTTTAATTTCTTTATTTTATATGTGTAGCTAAACCCTTAGTTATGGTTGTGACCCAACCCTAGTATGGGTACTTAATGGGTGATTGAATTAGAGCTTATTTATGATTGGGTATATGATATTTAGCCTAGTTCTTGCTTGAATTTGAGAATTGATGGTTGCAAACATTGATTCATGCTTAATTGACTTAGTCTCTACTTGAGAAAGAGAGACTAAGTCTAGGAAAACTTGGCTAACAAGAAATTGGGGTGAACTCGAGAATTTGATAGTCCCAATTAAAGGGTAGAATCTAGAGATAGTAAGACCCGACTTGAGCACCTATCACTTGTTTTGTGAGATATCCATTTGGATTTGAGAAAGCCAAATTGGGAAAAATCACTGAAACTACCGAGAGGTATAGAGTGAGTAATCGCGTGTGATTGCTATATTATATCCCGACCAACCAAACATGCCCTAAAAGCTCTCAATCCGTTAGGTAACTAACTAGGAGGAAGTTACAACCCTAGATCTTTTATAACCTGAAAAACAACAATACCAAAAACATCGTCCTTTAGCTTTACAATTGCAGCATTAGCATAAGATTTAGAAGTAGAAAAGAAACAACTGAATATATGGAAATGTAATCTTGGGCATAGGTATATACCTAATCCAACATAAAACTCTCTGTGGAATCGACCCCAACTCGCGTTGGGTATTTATAATTGTATCGACCTCCTCACAATCCCAATTAGTGTCGTGAGTTTGGGCGACATCAAATATGCAGGGAACAAATTTATCATCCAGCTTTGTTCTCTGCTCCTTTGGTACATGTGCAAAACCTTTGCAATCGAACACCTTCAGATGTGAGTAGGACACCTCATTGTTGGTCCAAACTTTCTCTGGGATGTCAAACTCCAATGGAACTAATGGACTCCTATTGATCAGGTAACAGACTGTCTGAACTGCTTCACCCCAGAATGACTTAGGCAGCTTAGCCATTCTGCGCATACTTCTCACATTCTCAACAATGGTGTGGTTCATCCTCTCAGCTACCTCATTGTATTATAGGGTTCCAGGAACTTTCTTTTCATGTCTGATCCCATGACTTAAACAGTACTCTTCAAATTCCCTTGAAGTGTACTCACCTCCATTGTTAGTTCGGAGATACTTTAGCTTTTGGCATGTCTCCCTTTTCACCAGAGCATGAAACTTCTGAAAAACTTGAAACATATGTTCTTTGGTTTTTAATATATAAACCCACAATTTTCGTGAAGCATCATCAATAAAAGTAACAAAATATTTGTTACCACTCATCGATTCTATTTCCATTGAACCACAAACATCATAATATACTAAATCAAGTATATTCAATTTTCTTTCAGACGATGTCTGAAATCAGACTCTATGTTGCTTACCAAATAAACAGTAGTCACAAGGTTTTACCGTTGTACCTTTGGCAAAAGAGATGAGTGATTTCCTGAAAGAAATTGCAATCCCTTCTTACTCATATGGCCCATTCTTTTGTTCCACACATCTGCAGAAATCTCATCTTGTGCCGCGTTCAATTCACCTCGGTATATTTCTGTATTTGTCCTGTACAACGTGCCACGAGCAGCTTCCTTTGCAATCACCAATGATCCATTGGTGAGTCTACATTTTTTATTTATAAAATAGTTCTCGTATCTATTTCGGTCCAAAGCTATTCCCGAGATTATGTTTATCCGCAAATTAGGTACATGTCGCACGTCCTTTAGAACTAATATGCATCCGATATTTGTCTTGATACAAATGTGACTGATCCCTACAATATTTGAGTAACTCGTGTTACCCATTCTCACATTGCCGAAATCACCTGCTATATATTTGCAAAAAAATTCTCTTACCGGTGTGGCATGGTAAGATGCAATTGTGTCAACTATCCATTCCGAATCTGGACCTGCCAAGTTCATGCATTCCTCTTTCTCATTTACAAAGAGGACAACATTATCATTGTTTTGCACCATGGCGGTTGTGTTGTCATCATTCTTCTGGCCACAGCTTTCACCTTTGCCCTTTCTTAGATTTGGGTAATCTATTTTGAAGTGACCCAGTTGATCGCAATTGTAGCAATTTCTGGCTTTTGATTTGGATCGGTTCTTGGACTTTTCATGACCTCCGGATCTACCATAGTTGCTTGAACTCCTTTGGTAACTCCTACCTCTACCTTCTGTGATGAGAGCATGTCCTTAATTTTCAGGCTTCTTTCTCATCTTCTCATTGAGTAGAAGAGCCGATGTGACATCCTTCAACTCAATAGTGATTTTACCGTGCAGGATGGTTGTTGCCAAATTATCGTACAAAGATGGCAATGAGTTCAAGAGCAAGATGACTTTATCCTCTTCCTCGATCTTTACTCCGAGGTTGGCAAGCTGCGTGATTAATCCATTAAACACATTTAAATGTAACAAAAAATATGTACCTTCACCCATATGTAGGGCATATAAATGCTTTTTCAGGTACAATTTATTTGTCAGCGTTTGGACATGTATAGGCTTTCTAACCTTGTCCAAATGACACATGCAGTATCTTTATCAATGATGTTATTTACCGCATTATCTGATAAGTACAACCTGATTGCACTAGCAGCCTTTTCATCCAAGTCAGTCCAATCCTCAGCTTTCATGGTATTAGGCTTCTTGGCATCACTGTCTAATACCTTGTGTAATCCTTGTTGGATGAGTAGATCCCTCATCCTTTTTTGCCATATTGAGAAACCGCTATCTCTGTTGAATTTTACTACCTCATACTTTACTCTGGACATTTTATTTTTCACACGAGTATAGTACTACCGATCGTGAACAGTTTTTTTATGAATGAGCAGAATCTGTGCTCTGATACCAGTTGTTGGGAATAAACCCCCCACATAAATAATATTTACGGTTATAACAACGGAATAACAATGTAGTACCGAGATACGGTAATCAACAAGAATAAAAAGAACAACAAAATTTTTAACGTAGAAAAACCCTTCTGAATAAGGGAAAAAATTACGGGTCCGAAAGGAGCAAAGTAATCCACTATAATGAGGAATTTTACACCCAGTAGTCCCGAGTAAATTCTCCAAAAAACACTACACTCAAAAGAAATAACCCTTTATTGAGATTCCCACCTCACTATAATATTGCTCTCACTCTTTATTTTTCTTCGCAGACAATTTTTCTATGAGTGAAAACTTGAAGCTTCGTTGCTTCTGTGTGTCTAAAAAATGAAGCCGATGTATCTATTTGTAGGAAGAGTGGTCTCACTTTCAACCAATCAGAAGCTTGCCTTGTTGCAACTTGCCAATTTGATTCTTGCAAATTGATATCAAAACCAAGTTTGGCCTCGGTCCATCAATATGATCAGTTCTTGACAAAAGTTTTGAATTTTTTTTTAAATTTTCAAAAAATTGGTTTATGATAGTTTTAGGTTAAAATTTTTTCTTCCACTCACAAAATTTTAACTTTTTTCAAAAAAAATGAATGCCCAAACACACTTCAATTTTCAAAATTTATTTTTCAATACAATTTAAAAAACTCTTTTTTCAAGTTTCAACCAAATCTATGTTTAAACACTAGTTAGCTTGACAATTCATGAAAATGTCAAACCCCTACTTCACTCTTACTTCACAAAATTCCACATGCTAGGAACCTCGGTTTGAGCACATAAATACAAATTAAATAAGTTATACTACCCCTCTTCATCGCTTTATATTCTTTTCTTTCCTGTTTGAAATCTCTCGTCTTTCCATTTCATATTTGAAATTCAGTACATCCTCTCTATCCCTCTCCATGATTGCAAAAGCCCATTAGAAGAAGAAAAAAAGATAATTTCCACCCTCAGACATCGACCTTAGTCCTTAGATTCACAAAATGTTGGCGGAATCGGAGTGATCACCTCCTATAATTTTGGACAAAGAAAGAAAGACTTGCAAATTGTACTTACTCCATTTTATGTATGGTGGTGTTTCACTGAAAACTGAGTTTAAGAAAGAAATAAAAATACTTTTACGCACATAAAGTACCCTTAGAACTTGTAATTTTGAATATATTGTGACATTTCTACTATCCTTTAAGGAGGTAACATTTAAAATGAAAAATTTAAAGTTAAGAAATTCTAAACATGGAAACATGTGTGTTTCATTCTAATTTTTGGAACAGACTAAAAATAAAAGATTTTACTATCATATAAAATAGAACAGAGAGAGTAGTAATATTCAACCGTAGAAACAGTCGAAATGCTAGCATTTCATTACTTAAGAAGTCCAAAACATCTAGCCAACTACAAAACAAGATGACCAAATTAAACGAGCTGCCTAGTTTTTATGTCCAGAGAGACTCTCTCTTTACAGGGTCTTGCATTACATGACTAGTGCTAGAGGACGTAAAGCTGAGGTAAGATTGCAGATTATTATTGAAGTTGTAATTAGTAGCGTTACTTATTGAAAATGGTGATGATTTCTCGACATGAGGTTCCATTAGACACGTTGTTGGCAAGCTGGGAACAGGCTCTTGCTGCATCTGGATGCATAATATCTCTGCTTGAGCTACAGCCAACTGCATTTGTAATTGAGATACTTGATTCTGTAACAAGGAGATTGCACCTACACATCCATAAACTGGGTCTCTCACTCTTGCATTTGCTTCATATACCAAACTGCTTACTGCATCTCCTCTCTGTTGTACTGGAAGTTCCTGCATATAAATGTAAACCAAGAAAAAAGATATCTTACAAAACTTTGCATAACATAAAGAAACCATCCCTCTACATCAATGGGAGAATCAGAATTTTCACTAATATATAGGAGCCAAAATATAAAGAAGTAAACACACTAGTACATATTAACCTATGTATATATAACAAATTAACCTATCTACACAGTGCAATTTTCTAACAAATAGGTGTCAGTTGATCTCATTCGACAAGGGTAGCTCCGCCCCGGCTCTACATGACCATTCGCCTTTTTGGGTCATTTCAAGTTCATTTGCTACATGCATTGGGGATGTCCGAATAACCGAATTCACACCATTTAGTGCCGACTAAAGGGATAAGTGCTCGGAGTTTCTCCATTCGACATTTTTAGTCATTCCAAAGTTTTATTTTACTTTTAAAAGAAACGTAGATTTAAATGGTTGCATAACCCTACGTGAAAGGTAATTAATAAAGGGTTTAATGTTGTTCTTTTGGGTTGATGTATTATAGAATTACATAAGAAGGATGTATAAAGGGTGAGAGGAAGAAGGAGAAACCTGCAACATCTTGCTAACGTTACTAGCACCAAACACCTTGTGAACAATGGCAAACTTGTGGGGATCATCAGGAGGAAAGTAAGGAGCAAAGATGCAGTCCTTGGTACAGCGACGCCTTAATAATTTGCAGGAAGCACAAGGAGAACTTCCTGATCCCATTTTGTGCCAAAAAGACAAGTTAAACTAAGAGAAATTTCTCTTTAATGAGAATTAATTAAGGAAGAGAGATGTAGTAGTAGTAGTAATAGCTAGGACAAAGTGTAGCTTGGAAGAGAATGAGCTGGGAACCTATTTATAACGCGTTAGGAAGAGTTACTCTAGTATAGAATGGATTGATAAATAAAATATATTGTGAACACTGCCAATCAGAAAATATTATTCATGTAAAATAACATCATAAAGTTAGATCTTCATGGATTTAGAAAACGAAAACGCAAAAAAATCATTTTGAGCTTCATTTTACTCTCTGAGTTAGTTTAAATAGGTAAATAAGGAAGACGTTACACATTTGGTTTCGGCAAAAAATATTAACAGCTCTTGATATACATTGATTATACTAATTATATACGATTATATTATACATGTATTATATATCTGTCGACTACTTTTGGTAGACGACATTTAGGTTAATTACTTTAAAATTAAATCATGATGAGGAATAAAGGTTGAGAGGTTGACCACCGCCAAGATGCGTTAAAGGTCGGCAACTATTTAAAGGTTGGCAACTAATTCAGTTTGATCAAATTCCACGTTATTGTTTGACTCATGTATATTAGAGATCTATATATACTTGTAGCAATATACTAATATTGACACTAACTAGTTGTAATAAATAATGAATAAGGTTGCAAATGAAATATTTTTAAAGAATAGAAGAAGAAGAAGAAGAAGTGCTTTTAATTAAAGACTAGATAAGACAAGGGGCAATAAATTCTTGGTAGAACAACTAGGGTTAGGGTTTAGCAAAATGGTGAGTAACGATGCAAAAGTCCTAGCCCCGAGCAAGAGAAATATGAGCTCGACGTGAATGTTTGTTGGCGGACATTCACATGAAAACATAAAATTTTAGTTAGATAATATGTCTTTCTAATAACTTGTTCAACCATCGTACCACTTAATTAGGCGTGAAGATTGGATACAAATTACCCAGATTACCCAAATGAAGCTAAACATTAAGTAGTTTTTTTTTTCTCTGGCCAATTTAGCTATATACAATAACGGTGTACGAGAATAATAACAGTATCACATTTATTGTAACATGATATTTTTATTCTATTTTCCAAGTTAATTACCAGATCATACTTATTAAACAGTTATCTCTTATTGCAGGTAACTAATGTGAGGTCTGAAAAATTATATACTACTAGTGCATAAAAGAAAGCAGGAGCCACTAATAAAATTTCAGTCCTTTTTGGAGGCAAAGGAAGCTCGAGCTATATAGTAATAGAAAATTACTACTCCTGTCTATTGAATTTCAAAATACTACTAATTTAATACTGACGCAAATCGAATTGGGCAAACCTTAAATTTTTCCTCTCATTTTCCACATTTAGACCTTTTAAGGTTTAATTTGTGTCAATTGACTTGTCCACTGGCAGACGAACAATATTTTGGTAGACATTAATTAAGGACTTTTCTTAAAGGAAATTATTGTTTAAGACATTAATTAAGGACTCTTATTAAAGGAAATTATTGTTTAGGCTGTAAACCATGTGTTAAAGTTGTTTAATCTTCAAAATACGACGTGCTTAACACAAATTCCAACTTCCAGTTACCTCTATAGTAATGGCTTGAAAAGCCATCAACCACCCCTATGTACATATACGAAATATTATGTTCGAGCATATTTAGCAATCTACTGAATTCAAATGCTATGAGCTAAAATCTTGCCTGATAAATTCTTTTTTCAAGCTTAAAGAGGGGGGGCTTAGTTGCATAGGGATCTTTACATAAAAAGCAAGCTTAATTGATTGTTTACTCTTTCTAATTGGTATACATATATAATATTATATATTAATTGTATGCGACTATACACATGTTTGTACATATATTATACACCAGCTAGCTATTTTTAATTTAATGGTTGGTGCCTTGGTGTGGGCAGCTATTTAGGTTAAATCTTCTATTTATTTTTTTTACTTTCTTCTTAGAGATACACTATCAAGAGCAAGAAAATTAATTTTGGCGGGTTACTTGTTAATTTCGTCCAAGTGTCGTCTCTTTAGCATCCAGGAGTTGGAAAAGTTGGATATTAATTGGAGAAGACCAAAATGACAACAAAAGGATTTGTAATTTAATAGGACATGAGTGGTAACTGGTAACATGCACAAAATTAAGTAATTTAAGCTGTTACACATCAGATTCACCATTAAGTAGTTGGCATGAAAATGAAAAGATTCTTCTGTAGTTATGGCTTAGCACGACAACTAGAATTAAAAATCTCCACAGCAAATTAGTGCAAAATGTATCACGAGGTTTCTGAAATGATACTCCTAAACAAATGAGAATTGAAGAACCCTAAGTTCGATTCTCACTCTTCAGCATTTAATGCTTTCCACATGATTCCAAACTTCTTATCTTCTATTCCGAGGAAAACAGCTCTCTTTCCCAGCTACTAGAACACAATTGAATAATTATCATATCCAATTTTCTATGTTCACTAGTCTACTAACCAAGTCACTGTTTCGTTTGAATTTAACTTTTATATAATGCCAAAGTAAAAAGAATTTATTATAACCATATCACCTAAAATATGGTTGGAACTTTTATACAAGAAGTCGGCTGGATTCGGGGTTTACATTTTTTAGCATGTATACATAGATTATATAATGATTATACACGATTATATACATATTATACATGTATTATTTTTAATTTAAATTATTGGGTGGACGATTATTTAGGTTAATTTTTCAATATAGTTATATGTATCATGCATAAAAAGTAGAATCAATAACCTAGAAAACGAAGAAAGTTACCTTTAAAATAAACTTTTTACACTATTAGTGAGTATAAGTTAAATCCTTTTTCCCTTCACCCTTACCTCATAAATTACGTACTTTTTCTTCTATAACAGTTTCCAATTTCAATTTTCAAATCAAGTACCCTCTTAGGAAGAAGAGACGTGGTCGACAGGATGAGAACCTTGTAAATATTGTTTATGGGGTTATGGCAATAATCAGTTATTTTAAGGTGATGAATAAAGTAAGGGTGAAAAACAGACATCTTCAGTACCGTCTTAGAGAAAATAAAAAACATGCGAGCTTCAATGCATCCATTAATTGCACTTGGTGATATGGAAGATTCGATTATTGGGAAAATGGATGTTTTCTTCTTTCTTTTGTCTTTTTTTATGTTAAGACAACTAAAAATATGGAAATTCAAGGTAATCTAATCTTTCATAGCATCGCTACTTGCCTGCTTACAGTTTTGGGGAGTTTGAAGAGACAACTTAGCGGAGATCCACTTGCTGCTGGAAAGTGCTCTTGGGTTCCCAACTCCCAAGGCTTCGGGTTCTATTCGGCTGAGAATTTATCTTTTTTCATTTTTTGGGTCAGTTTTGAAAGTAACGTTGGAGCGTAAAGTTATTTTCGTGTGACATATAAGTTACGGGCTTGAACCGTGAAAGCAATCATCAATGCTTGCACTAGGGTAGACAATCTACATCACCCGGAGGGATGCGGCCCTTTTTCGGACCATGCGTGGATGCGAGATACTCTGTGTACCAAGTTGCCCTTTTTTTTTATATTGCAAACAGAAATGTAAAGGAAAAATCAAAGGAAAAAAAGTGGCAAACATTGGTGAGAATTATTTCCATGAAGACCACTGCCAAGCTATGTTGTTCGGACTCCAAAAATAGTGTATTTTTGGAGAATCCGATACATGTGCGGCATCATTTTAGAGAGTCCAGCAACATAGCTGCCAAGGCTCATTGTCTAATGGTATCGTTAGAAGGTGGAGTTTTTTCATACAATAGTGAGATAATTCTTACTATCCCCCTTCCCCTTCCCCTCCCCCTTCCCCCGTGTAATGAAAATTTAAGAAAAAGTTTCCACGAAAATCTAATATTTCCTCTGCAATGTCAAGAAAGGGTGAGTTAGGGGCTAAGATCGGTCATAGTCCATAAGAGGTTTCATTAAGAATCCATCATCAATTAGTTGTGAATGTTGGTATGCGTAATTTGATTTCAAGAAATTTTTATATGCCTGAGCCTTTTCTTACTAAGGCAACACGCTGGTTTTGACTCGTAGGATTTACCTAATCCAATTTGCTTAATTATGAAAACTGACAGAAGACTCAACTGCATAGGCACGTGATTGCATGGAGAGGGGCCGAAGCTAATTAAATTTCTAGCTGCAAATGTACTCATTGTTTGTTGCTTAGAATTAATTACAGATTCCCTAAGAAACATATTTTATTTGAAGGCTTATCACCAGCATGCAAGAGGTTCATATTGCAGGACTCAGGTCAAGAAGAGACAAAGCAGGCAGTCTGACCTTGTCCTTTTTAAGTATACTCTAAATTGCCATAAAGTGATGCTGATCACAATTGTCCGGGGGG
>AWOL01S0015516.1:0-58369 GCA_000715115.1 Nicotiana otophora | reverse complement strand
ACCCCAAGGTGACACACTAGGCCGAATGAAGCCCTTATCAAGCAACTCCTGTAACTGCTCCTTTAATTCAGGAGGAGCCATACGATATAGAGGAATAGAGATGGGCTGAGTGTCAGGCAACAAATCAATGCCAAAATCAATATCTTTGTCGGGCGGCATGCCCGGAAGATCAGCTGGAAACACATCTGGAAAGTCCCTCACTACTAGAACTGACTCAAATGTAGGGATATCAATACTGACATCTCTCACATAAGCTAGATACGTGTAACACCCCTTCTCAACCATTTATTGAGCTTTAAGAAATGAAATAACTCTGATGGGAGTATACTCTAAGGTACCTCTTCACTCTAATCGCGGTAATCCTGGCATAGCCAGCATCACGATTTAGCGTGATAATCAAGAATAGCATAATGGGGAGACAACCAGTCCATGCCCAAGATAACATCAAAGTCTACTATGTTGAGTAATAATAAATCGGCTCTGGTCTTAAAACCACTAAGAGCAATCAAACACGACCGATACACGCGGTCCACAACAAGAGAATCTCCCACAGGAGCAGACACATAAACAGGGGAACTCAAAGAATTCCGAGATACGCCCAAATACGGGGAAAAATAAGAAGACACATAGGAATAATGTAGAGCCTGGGTCAAATAATACTGATGCATCTCTATAACAGACAGGAACAATACCTGTAATGACAGAGTCGGAAGCAACTGCCTCTGTACGAGCCGAAAGAGCGTAATATCTGGCTTGGCCTCCCCCTCTAAGGCGACCTCAACCTCCCCGGCCTCCACCACGAGCTAGCTAAGTAGGTGGGGTGGTAGTTGGTGCTGGAATCATAGCCTGAGGACCCGGTGGAGCACGTGGTGGCTGAGAAGTCTGTGGAGGTGCACCCCTCCAAAGTCTGGGCCAATCCCTCACCATATGGCGGGTGTCGCTACACTCAAAATAACCCCTCGGAGGGCGTGGCTGTTATGACTGACTCGGGCCAGGTCTGCTGGACTGGCCGCTAAAAGCACCCCGAGCAGGAGGCACACTAGATATTGGCGGTGCATAATAAGGCTCCTGGGGCCTAGCAGGGGCTGGAACACCACTGGTGGCTAGAAGAGCTGAATGAACATGGCGACTCCCATAACCCCTACCATGTCGAACTGTGTCACACTTCTTTTTTCACACACAAACCTATTACGAGGCTGAGTTAGAAGATTTTTTCCAATTAAAGTGACGTTTTGAAAAGGGATTATTTATTATTTGGAGTCGCCACTTGGAATTGAGTTTTGATGTTCCAAGTCAACTTTTATTTGAATCCCTTATCAAATGGAAGCTTTGACTCTTTAATCTACCCAGTCTACGAAAACAGAAGACTGAGTAAGGAATTCTGTTGACCGAGGGGAAGGTGTAAGGCATCCCTCGAGTCTCGTGGTTCTAGCACGGTCGCATTTATAGACTAACGTAAGGCTTAAATCAATTTTTGGCTATGCTTGTATATTACTGGTTCTGATGTGTCTATTATCGCTTAATTAATTATTGTATTTTATTAATTATTTTGACCTAGATACGGCACGCACACAAGTTACTTCTTTGAAATTAGATGTTAAACCAAGGTACGGAATGTACACATAGTTAAACATAATTATTATAAATTTAAAGGTATCAAGACGCGGGAATGCGTACATGATCCTTTTATTATTTAAGCATATCAATCCAAGGTTCGGGTATAAACACATGGGCTAATATTGTATTTAGAATATTTCAATTATTTTATCTCTTTTAGATTCTAGATATTTATTTGTATAATTTTATTATTATTACTTATTGCAACAAGTCTTATATTAGTTCATGATTCATCTCGCTACCTTATAAAAATGTTTTACCACTCCAATTATTTATTCCTTGCAATAGCTAATTCGTAACCCCTATATGTACTTCACAAAGAATTCTTGTAAATTGGCAAACTTAATCTTCTATCTAAGCCTAAATTATTAAAATATCCCCTAACCTCTTCTGCGTGAACATATCATACGACATAAATAAAGAACCACTAAATTCATGCGATAGATGAATGAATGGATAAATAAATCTAAGAAAGAGCCTTTCAAAGATCCCGTTTGTTCAAATCATACAAAATATAAAATTTGAAAATCTAGATAACTAAGTATTATATCACTTGACCTTAAAAATAATTAATGTAATGAATAACATGAACTTTTATACGTATGAAAATGAAATGCATGCATCAAAATAAACTAAAGAATATTTCACAAAGTTAATGACACATCTACGACAAATTCTTTATATACAAACCAGGCTATAAACTATCAAAATGATATGGAAGGATCACTTTAACTATTCCTCCACCTTAATCCCTCCATAAACACATATAGAACCAAGAAAACCATCTTTTATGTTGATGAAGATTCGGATGTTACCTTTTTGTGATGTTTTTACAATAAAATCATAGCCACAATCTACTAATTTCCAAAGCTAGCGATGCTAACTTTTCTAGAATTACGAAATTGGAACCACGAATGAAATCTCAACTCCGGTTTCGAACTAAATAACTTAACTAAACAGTTTTTCCAAGTGAATCTTTACTCTAAAAAAGCATTGCTCTTTTCTCTTAGTTGCTGATTTATTTATTTATTTATATCAGATTTTCCTCACATTTCTTTGTCTTTCTCTTTATATATATCCTTCCCCTCTCTCTTTATTTGTGAAGTGTGAACTATGTATAGTGCCAGAAAATTAGTCCCTGTGAAGGGTGTGAAAACGTGTACTAGTGGAACGTGTGAGTGAAAGGTGGGGGGAAGTTAGGGGATTGGGATTAAGGAGTTAGGAAGAGATATATTAGGAGATAGTGAGGGAATTTGGGAAAATGGGGCTGGGGACGAGGAAATCGTGTAACTAGGTAGGATTCTTACTCTTTTTGTATCTTTTCAGAGTTACTCTTCTTTTGTTTTCGTTAGAATCTTTTTTTTAAAACTTTTTACTAACCCTTTTTGTCAAATAAAAAAAAAAGTAAAATACATGCATATATATATATATATATATACTTACACACACACCAACTTACTTTTAGACTTAAAGAAAATTATATAAAAAAATAAAAATAAAATAAAAACAAAACCAATATTTACACTATAGTTTAAATTATACTAAGAAAAATACTATAGCTTTCAAATAAAACCTATTAAGAGTAAGATAAAAGTTAAGAACATCAAGATTAGGCCTAAAAGAAATATGTACACTATCGAATTCGGGTGTGATCAAAAATTAGTTGTTCACAGCATGCCCCTCTTTACTTGAAAACATGAAGAGTTTTCAGGCAAAGAAAAATGAATAAGGTGACTGATTTTTTACCCCACTATTATTTAAAAAGAAAAATAAGATAAAAGACAAGGATGCGACCGAGCCTTGGTTTTAGGCAGCCTACATATCCCGGGTTATAAGGAAATCAGGTCACGTGTAGTTCAAGTGAAAAATGACTGATAGAGTATGCTTAGATGGAGAGTCGAGTGAAGTTCCGTCGAGGTTCCGATCCGCGGTTCCTATTATTATATCAAAATAAAAATAAAATTATATACTCTTGAAATCTAAGAGTTACAAAATTTCTATCTAAATGTCATCTAGAGTGTTGTCTTGATTCTTGACTTGCTTCCCCCATTGACTTTAGACTGAAACTTGATGCTCTCAATGGAACAAACTATTAAATATTTTTCCAGACTTGATTCTTGATCACATGATGAGAAGATGGATCTTGAGACCCTATGTTTCCGCGTGCATTATGTCAAAGCTGGTTGCGGCTGGTATTGAGATCAAACGTTCCACTTTCTCTGGTAAGAGATGAAATTTTATTTTTGCACATCCAATCTGTGCTTTCTAGAAAAACCTACAATTCATCACAAAACAAACAAAACGAACAAAAAATTTCCGCCCCAGTTTGCACTAGAAAATTTTTGTGAATTATTGAAAATACATTAAACTATCTTTGCTATTGCAGAATAAAGAATTGAAAAAGACATGGGTTTCTTCTTTTTTTTTCTTTTGTTTTTTGAATAATAGGTGATGTCGTACCCAATGTTAACAAGAAAGAAGGCAACCACGGGATGTGGTACCATGTGTTGACAATAAGATGAGGCTCATGGTAGTCTAGGATGCTACTAGGGAATGTCATACCCTATGTTTGCAACAAGAAATGCAACCAGGGGATATAGTACCCTGTGTTAGCAATAAGATGAGGCTTGAGGCACTCTAGTGTGCTACTAGGAAATGTCGTACCTTTTGTTTGCAACAAGAAATGCAACCAGGGGATATAGTACCCTGTGTTGGCAATAAGGTGAGGCTATTGGCACTCTGGGATGCTACTAGGGAATGTCATACCCTATGTTTGCAACAAGAAATGCTATGTTTGCAACAAGAAATGCAACCATGGGATATAGTACCCTGTGTTGGCAATAAGGTGAGGTTCTTGGCACTCTGGGATGCTACTAGGGAATGTCGTACCCTATGTTTGCAACAAGAAATGCAACCATGGGATATAGTACCCTGTGTTGGCAATAAGGTGAGGCTTTTGGCACTCTGGGATGCTACTAGGAATGTCTTACCCTATGTTTGCAATAAGAAATGCAACCAGGGGATGTAGTACCCTGTGTTGTCAATAAGGTGAGGCTCTTGGCACTCTGGGATGCTACTAGGGAATGTCGTACCCTATGTTTGCAACAAGAAATGAAACTAGGGGATGTAGTACCATGTGTTGGCAATAAGGTGAGGCTCTTGGCACTCTGGGATGCTACTAGGGAATGTCGTACCCTATGTTTGCAACAAGAAATGCAACCAGGGGATGTAGTACCCTGTGTTGGCAATAAGATGATGCTTGTGCACTCAAAGATGCAACTAGGGAATGCCGTACCCTATGTTCGCAGAAAGGAATGCAGCCAGGGGATGTAGTACCCTGTGTTGGAAATGAGATGAGGCTCGAGGCACTCTAGGATGCTACTAAGGAATTGCGTACCCTATGTTGGCAGAAAGGAATGCAGCTAGGGAATGTTGTACCCTGTGTTGGCAATAAAATGAGGCTTGTGGCACTCTAGGATGCTACTAGGGAATGTCGTACCCTATTTTGGCAGAAAGTAATGCAACCAGGGGATGTAGTACCCTGTGTTACAGATAGGGTATTGGATCCCTAAAATGAAACTAAAAATAAAATAATTACATGTATATTGGAAGAAAATCAAGGATTTGAGAACTTCACTTGGTGGTATTCGTCTTTTCACGAACTGTTTCCTACAACTGTTTTGTTCCTGTTCTGAACAAAGAAAGAATCGTTAGTTTTAAATGGAGGTCGGTTTGTGGCCTTGATTATTTCGATCTCTTGATCTCGACTCATATTCTTCTCAACTGCAACTGATTATTTCCTGAATACCAATTCCATTTCTGACCCCGGAGAACCTTTAGCATTTCCAAACTTTACCATGATGGTTGGTCGTGTGGGACTTAACCTTTTTCAACTTTATTTTGCCTTTGTGGGCATTTTTCTTTTGGCTTCTTTCAAAGTTTTCCATTTCAAAGCATCGGCCAATCATGGCCAGTCGGGTTCGACTTGATGCCTTTACCGAGGCTGGGCGCTTTTGAATATATCAGCTCACTTCAAACGAGAACTCTGTAAATCGGTCTTGCCGTCTTTTCTTTGCCTTATTTTTTACATAAAGTTAGACGAGAAGGAATTAAAAGAATATAAAACAATGGAATAGAGAATGAGTTTAAAACAAAAGGTGTCCTTTTTGGGGAACAAAAAGACGGACTTGTCTGGGAGTACATGCAGACTTCACTGAACATGACATGCCTTTTGGACTGGATGCATGATCTGTGTAAACTGTCCGACTCTTAGAAACTCATCATAATTTTTGACTTGAAACCGAAAAATCTTGCTCAGGACTATGTTGATTCCATGGCTGTGCAGTTCCTCTTTTAGATCAACAATGCCCTTTGCGGGTTTTCACTAGCTGATCTCTCTCATTTCTCTTCTCGCCATCGCCTTATAGTGCCCTTTGCGGATTTTCACTAACAAGACTCTCTCATTTTATTTTCTCTACTCACCATCGCCCTACAGTGCCTATGAGGATTTACACCAATAAGACTCTCTCATTTTATTTCTCTAATTTGGTTGCATCCGATCCGAGTAATCATATCCTCCAACTCTTGAACATTCTCGCCAATTGATCGGAAGGACATGAAAGGATTAGGGTAAAAAGAATTTGGATTGAATTATAACTTTGGAACCTTTCGGGAGAAATCATCGCCGAACCATTGTGACATCTGCCCCAGTTTTCACTTTTGGGGGAATGTAGATTTTTATTTTAGTATGATCGAACCCCAGAGTGAGGCTGCCTACGTATCCTTTCGGAATCGGGTCGAACGTAGTTCAATAAATATGAACTTATTTTATTTATTTATTTTGCTTTTTATTCTTTCTTTTTTATTTTCTTTTATTTTTAAAATTATTTTTCATTTTGTTTTTCAATCCCTTTCTTTTCTTTTTCTTTCTCATTACATACAAGGTTCCAAAGAGGGTCGCCAAGGAAAAAGTATCTGGCTCAAAGGGTTAATAGTATTTGGGTAGTGAGAATGAAAGTCTTCTTCATCCCAATCAGAGAGCATTAAAGCTGCGTAAAGGGTCAAACATAGTACCTTTTGACCACGTCTGCATTGTTAGTTCTATCGGGAATATTTCCTTCGATGTCTTCCAAATACAGTATTCCCTTTGGCAGCACTCTTGTTACAATGTATAAACCTTCCAATTTGGGGCAAATTTTCCTTTAGCTTTCTCGTGATGCGGAAATATATGTTTCAAAATAATTTGTCCTACCTCGAATTGTCTTGGGCGCACTTTATTATTGTAAGCGCGTGCCATTCTTTGTTGGTATAATTGACCAAAACAAACTGCCGCCAAACGCTTTTCATCAATCAAACTCAACTGTTCCAATCGGGACTTAACCCAGTCAGTGTCCTCGATCCCTGCTTCAACAATAATTCATTTGGATTTGATTTAGGCTTACTATTCCAATTCTCTATTTATTTTCTTACATGCCTTATTTTTAACACATCCAGCTTCTTAATTCATTATTTCGATGACTGACAGCATTTTAGGATCTCGGCATGAAGTCCACAAGCATGTCATGTTATTAAAATCTGCATTAACAGAACTGAAAAGAAAATAAGAAAGGGACAAAATTAAGAAAAGATACATTCATGGACGATGAAATATTGATTTCATTTCTTTACATTTTAAGATAGAAGGGTTTACATCAAAAAATAAGAGAATAAGGTAAAACATCCGAATTACACCCTGAAATAATCCAGATACAGAAAGGACAACAAGACTGACTACCAAGATTCCCATCTGACAGAGAAATTCTCATGGCTTGGCGACCGTTTTAGGTTTCTCTTCTGTTGCGGCAATGGCTACAATGGCTTTCAGTGCCAGATCAAACTTCTCATTATCATAGATCATTCCAACGATCGACCCATTGTTGTGAGTAGGCAAGGGATTGTTTGGAATATTAGGGGCCTCTTCTCCACTAAGAACTATTGCTTTAACCTCAATGAGGTCCTCCACTGCTCTTTTGAGAGTCCAACAGTCCTCAGTATCATGTCCCACTGCTCTAGAATGGTATTCACATCTAGCATCAGCTTGGTGCGAGGGGGACTCGGGGTTTGGCCTGTTCGGGGCCACTGGCAGCAGCAGACCTAGCCTAGTTAGCTTTTGGAGTACACTTGAATATGATTTATCAATAGGGGTGAATTGATTTCTTCTGGGAGGCTCTCTTGGTCGGGGATTGTATTGGGGAGCATTATGTTAGGGATTATATGGAGCTTGGTAGGAACGGATATTTCTGGGAGGTGGAGCTCGACTATTGTGTGTAAGGCTGTGTGTTCATCACTGCATAGTGAGGCGGTGCCACTGCATATGCAGCATCATAATGCGGGTTGTAATGTTGCGAAGTTTTGGGTGGCAAATATGATTGGTTGAATGACCTGCGAGCCTCCCTTGAGTTTGAAACCATCATGGCTCTCTCTTCTCTCTTGTTTTTGTTTCCGAAACTGCATGACCCACTTTGAAGTGCTTGCGTAGTCGCCTTAAGGGCTGCCTGACTCACAATATTTTCCGACTTCATGCCATTCTCAACTATTTTTCCAATCTTAATCGCCTCAGCAAAAGGTTTGCCAATGGCAGCCAACATGTAATGGAAGTAATCAGGATCCTGAGCTTGGAGAAAATAGTCAATCATTTCTGCCTCTTTCATTGGTGGTTTGACCCTAGCAGCCTGCTCCCGCCACGTGATTGCATATTCTCTTAAGCTTTCTGTCGGTTTCTTCTTTATGTTGACAAGAGAGGAGCGGTCTGGCACTATATCAATATTGTACTGAAACTGTTGGACAAAATCTTGAGCCATGTCGTTCCAAAGGTGCCAGTGAGAGATGTATTGATCTATGAACCACTCTGAAGCAATTTCTGTCAAACTTTCCCCAAAATAAGACATGAGTAATTCTTCTTTGCCCCCTGCTCCCCTTAATTGGTTACAATACCTCTTCAAATGGGCAACGGGATCACCATTCCCATCGTACTTGTCAAACTCAGGGGTCTTGAAGCCGGGTGGCAAATGAACATGAGGGAACATGCATAGATCGTTAAACGAAATACTCTTGTGGCCTCCCAAACCCTGTATGTTTCTCATGATTTGTTCCAAGCTCTTCATTTTTTTGGTCATTTCCTCTTATTCCATATTCTTGTCGGGCTTTTTGATCTCAACTGGAAACATATTTTGAGGAGTATGCTTGTATGAATCTGGAACCTTGAAAGTCATTTCTGAAGAGTAATGTTGGGCATCATGAGCATTGAATTATCGATCATTGTTGGACTTTTGAGCAAGAGCCGGTTGAGGGACAGTGAAAGAATGGTTAACGGGTACAATAGGTGGGTCATTTGTGAGGGGTGCGGTTGGAGGACGTGGAATGGAGTTACTGGGGATAGTGGAAAGGTTAATGCTCTGACTGAATCCAGGTTAGTACAATGGGTTACTTGTTATGGAGATGGGCACTTGAGTTGCAACTGACGCATTATGAAGATTATCTGATGGCCCTATGGGTAGTGGGGGCGGTGCTTGTCTATTCACCTAGGCTTGGTACATCTCTGCCAATTGTTGCTTCAGCACTCTTACTTCTTCAATCAATCCTGAACCTTGTTCGACCAATTTTCCATAGACATCATCATTATCTAACTCATTCTTACTGTTGTTTGCCATTCTACTTTTTCCTTTTGATCTCGTATTGTAAGGGTGAGTCGCCACTTTAAACCACAAACCAACCACCTTTGTTTAACTTTATATTAAGAATGACAAATAACAAACGTGTTAGAGTTAGGCATTTTGCAGATATTAATCACACATTGTATGTCATGCACCTAATGCCATTTTCATTTCTAAAATGAGCTTGGATGGCTTCATGCTTCATCCCGGCTTATTGGTTTATTTCATTTTAAATTTAACGCTCTCTTTTCTTTCCTCTTTTTTTTTATTATTATTTTTTATTTTTTTCTCTCTTTTTTTCAGATTAACTATGGCTATGATCGCATCCGATAGAGATTGCTTACGTATCATGACACCATACGAATCAGACCATTACGTAGTTCGGGGAGATCAAAATAAAGTAAATAAATTAACTTTATTTTTTGTGGGCATTTTTAAAAGAAAAACTTCTAAAGAAGAAATAAAATAAATCTTTTGTTTTAATTGGGGGCCGGACCTGATAAAGGTTGCCTACGTATCTCACATCCGGTGAGAATCAGACCCGCGTAGTTCGGTTAAAATAAAAAAAAAGTATTTTAAAAATTGTGATTTTACACACCAGAACCCTTCGAAAGTTTATTAAAAAAACGGTTACTTTATGAAAACTTGGAGGAAATTTTCTCTTTCTCTCTCCTCATTCAATCAATCTATCCTAAAGCCGGTCAACATTTAAGTAAAGCCTATAAAATAATATTACATATAACATAGAAAAATGAACATGTTGGTCTGAAAATTGGTACATGTCCTAGACGGGCCCGACCCCTGTACCGAGTCCCGCTAAGTCCAATGCACATGATGCAAATAAAGCATAGCCTACTAGGGATATTCATTACTTGTGGCTTGTTCTTCTAAGTTTTCAAATCCTAAAGGAGATGGTATCTAGACTTGGCTTACCCGGGCGGACAATCCGAGCCGAGGAGTGTCAAGCATCACTAGTAGTAGAACAACACTGGCTAGCTAACGGCTCCCCCGCCTAAACATGTATGACTAAATCCTTCACTAGAAGCTGATAGGCTAAATGACTTTATCTCAACAGAAATTTTGTGATGCTGGTAGGCAAACACAACATAACTACCTATCAGAAGACTCAGAAGGATGCGAGAGATGATACAGTTTATATCATAGTTCAAATAAATATTAAAACAGTAAATAAGCGACAAATAGCACATTAGGCTGCCAAACACAATAATATCCAAAATATGATAAAAGCCAAACAAGAATCAATGTATAAAGCTCGAATTCTTATTAATGATCCCCAGCAGAGTCGCCAGATTTGTCACACCTCTTTTTTCACACACAAACCTATTACAAAGCTGAGTTAGAAGAGTTTTTTCAATTAAAGTGACGTTTTGAAAAGAGATTATTTATTATTTGGAATCGCCACTTGGAATTGACTTTTGGTGTTCCAAGTCATCTTTTATTTGAATCCCTTATCAAATGGAAGCTTTGATTCTTTATTTATGGTCTACAAAAATAGAAAACTGAGTAAGGAATTTTATTGACCGAGGGGAAGGTATAAGGCATCCCTCGAGTCCCGTGGTTCTAGCATAGTCGCTTTTATTGACTAACGTAAGGCTTAAATCAATTCTTGGCTATGCTTGTATATTACTGGTTGTGATGTGTCTATTATCGCTTAATTAATTATTGAATTTTATTAATTATTTTGACCTAGATACGGCACGCACACAAGTTACTTCTTTGAAATTAGATGTTAAACCAAGGTACGGAATGTACACATAGTTAAACATAATTATTATAAATTTAAAGGTATCAAGACGCGGGAATGCGTACATGATCCTTTTATTATTTAAGCATATCAATCCAAGGTTCGGGTATAAACACATGGGCTAATATTGTATTTAGAATATTTCAATTATTTTATCTCTTTTAGATTCGAGATATTTATTTGTATAATTTTATTATTATTACTTATTGCAACGAGTCTTATATTAGTTCATGATTCATCTCGCTACCTTATAAATATGTTTTACCACTCCAATTATTTATTCCTTGCAATAGCTAATTCGTAAACCCTATATGTACTTTACAAAGAATTCTTGTAAATTGGCAAACTTAATCTTCTATCTAAGCCTAAATTATTAAAATATCCCCTATCCTCTTCTGCGTGAACATATCACACGACATAACAAAAGAACCACTAAATTCATGCGATAGATGAATGAATGGATAAATAAATCTAAGAAAGAGCCTTTCAAAGATCCCGTTTGTTCAAATTATACAAAATATGAAATTCGAAAATCTAGATAACTAAGTATTATATCACATGACCTTAAACATAATTAATGTAATGAATAACATGAACTTTTATACGTATGAAAATGAAATGCATGCATCAAAATAAACTAAAGAATATTTCACAAAGTTAATGACACATCTACGACAAATTCTTTATATACAAACCATGCTATAAACTATCAAAATGATATGGAAAGATCACTTTAACTAGTCTCCACCTTAATCCCTCCATAAACACATATAGAACCAAGAAAATCATCTTTCATGTTGATGAAGATTCAGATGTTACCATTTTGTGATGTTTTTACAATAAAACCACAGCCACAATCTACCGATTTCCAAAGCTACCGATGCTAACTTTTCTAGAACCACGAAATTAGAACCACGAACAAAATCTCGAACTCCGACTTCGAACTAAATAACTTAACTAAACAGTTTTTCCAAGTGAATCTTTACTCTAAAAAAACATTGTTATTTTCTCTTAGTTGCTGATTTATTTATTTATTTATTCATTTTTATCAGATTTTCCTCACCTTTCTTTCTCTTTTTCTTTATCTCCTTCCCCTCTCTCTTTATTTGTGAAGTCTGAACTATGTATAGTGCCAGAAAATTAGTCCCTGTGAAGGGTGTGAGAACGTGTACTAGTGGAACGTGAGAGAGTGTGTGTGTGTGCAATATGAGTGAGAGACGTGAAAGGTGGGGGGAAGTTAGGGGATTGGGATTAAGGAGTTAGGGAGAGATATATTAGGAGATAGTGAGGGAATTTGGGAAATTGGGGCTGGGGAGGAGGAAATCGTGCAACTAGTTAGGATTCTTACTCTTTTTGTATCTTTTCAGATTTACTCTTCTTCCTTTTTTCGTTAGAATTGTTTTTTTTAAAAAAAGGTAAAATACATAGTTGTATGTATGTGTGTGTGTATATATATATATATATACACACACACACCAACTTACTTTTAGACTTAAAGAAAATTATAATAAAAAAAACCCAATATTTACACTATAGTTTAAATTATACTAAGAAAAATACTATAGCTTTCAAATAAAACCTATTAAGAATAAGATAACAGTTAAGAATATCAAGATTACGCCTAAAAGAAATATGTACACTAAAATAGTATCGAATTTGGGTGTGATCAAAAATTAGTTGTTCACAAACTGCAGCTGGGGCACGAGTACCGTTGTAAGTGCCAGACTCTCGAGACCTCTTGACCTCCCTCTCCTCTCTATCCCAGACAAGCATGCCCTCCAACCTCCTGGCAATACTCACAACCTGTTGATAAGAAATATCCATCTCCAACTCCCTCGTCATACTAATCCGGATACTGGGGTGGAGTCCCTCAATAAATCGTCGAACCCTCTCTCGAACTGTGGCAACCAAGGCCGGTGCATGTCGGGCCAAATCACTAAAGCGGACTCCATACTCTAACACAGTCATAGCACCTTGGCGCAGCTGCTCAAACTCTGCGCGCCATGAGTCCCTGAGGCTCTGAGGGACATACTCTCTCAAAAATATGTCCGAGAACTGAGTCCGTGTAAGTGAAGTTTCCTTATCCGGGCTACTCAACTCATAAGCACGCCACCACTGATAGGCTGCTCTTTTAAGCTAGAAGGTGGTAAATGAAACCCCACTCATCTCCGTTACGCCCATAGTACGGAGAATATGATGACACTCCTCCAGAAAACCCTGAGCATCATCTGTAGCTAATCCGCTGAAGGTAAGTGGGTGGTACTTCTTGTACCTCTCAAGTCTAAGCTGCTCCGCCTCAGAAGCGGTTGTCCTAGTCTCGTGCTGAACCGGAGCTACCGGCTGCATAGGGATGAACTCTAGGGCATGGTCAACCAGGACCCTCTGCTCAGGAGTACGGGCTGCGGGAGTCTGTGCCCCTCCCCCGGCCTGAGATGTGGCAGGAGCAAGTGGAACCAATCCAGCCTGAGCAAAGATGCTGAACATGCTAAGAAATTGGGCTAGAGTCTCCTAGAGAGCTGGTGCTGCAATAGGCACCTCAGGTGCCTACCCTCCAGCTGGAGCTACTGGGGGCTCCTCTGTCACAGCGCGCGCGGGTGCTCTGGCTGCACCGCGTGGTCGTCCTAAGCCTCTACCCCGGCCTCGGCTTCTCGCGGCTATAGCAAGGGGCACGGGTGCCTGGTCATCAGATCTTCCGGTACGGGTCCTTACTATCTGTGAGAAAGAATAGAATACAGAAGTTTATAATTTTTTATGTCAACAAATTTTGCCCGACAAGGAATCAAAGAAGTATAATATTTTCTAATAGTTCCATAGCCTCCCGAAGATAAGTACAGACATCTCCGTAATGATCCGCGAGACTCTAATAAACCGGCTTGTGACTCACGACACCTATGAACCTAGAGCTCTGAAACCAACTTGTCACGACCCAAACTCCCTATGTATAACGTCGTGATAGCACCTAGTCTCTACGACTAGGTAAGCCTAACAAATTGCGAAAAATAACAAGCGGAAATAAAACTTGGTAACTAATAGCAGTAGATAACTGAATAACTAGTAACAATGCCACTCGACATGTACAATAACCAATACTCTGTAAATACACATCTTCCCAAAACCCGGAACATCATAAATCACAAGCTACTAAAAGGAAAATAGTATCTCTGTACACAAGAGTCTAATAAAAAGAAATACCGGAAGTGTTTGACACGAGGGAGAATAGAGGGGGACTCCAAGATCTACGGACGCGGCAGATATACCTTGAAGTTTCCAAAGTTGTCTCGACTCACAGGTAATGCGGCTGATAATGAGCATCTGAATCTACACACAAAACATGTGTTGAAGAGTAGTATAAGTACACCACAATTGGTACCCAGTAAGTGTCAAGCCTAACCTCGGTAGAGTAGTGACGAGGTTAGGTCCGAGCCCTACTAGGATGTAATAACAAGACAGATGATATAATAAAATGAAGTAAAGCGGAGAATTTAACAGAAGGAATTCACAGAGAAATAACAACACACAAACAATGTGATAACAATTGGGGCGCTCCCTAGATACCGTCTCGTAGTCCCCAAAAGTAAATATTCAACAGGGGATCTCCCGAGATATCGTCTTGTAGTCCCAAAAGTAAATATACGAGGAGATCTCCCGAGGTACCGCCTCGTAGTATCAAAAGTAAATGTACAGGGAGAACTCCCGAGGTACTGCCTCGTAGTCTCAAAAGTAAATGTGCAGGGAACACTCCCGAGGAACCGCCTCATAGTCTCAAAAGTAAATATGCAGGGAGAACTCCCGAGGAACCGCCTCGTAGTCTCAAAAGTAAATATGCAGGGAGAACTCCCGAGAAACCACCTCGTAGTCTCAAAAGTTAACAGCAAGAATTCAACAGTTAAGACTGATAAAGAATAAGGAAAAATAGGAGATCAATTAGGCATGCTTCACAGAGTTCAAATAAGTAGTTAAAGCACGTAGACATGCGAGATTAGACTAAACAGGATAACTACGCACATTGGAATAGCTATATTAAGAATGATAACAGACTAACACTCATTTAAGCGGTATAACTCAATTTAAGGGAAAAACAGATTACTGCTCAGTAAAATAAATCAGATTTTTCAAAAAATAGCCCGTGTACGTACTCGTCACCTCACGTATACGGCGCTCACATATCACAACAGTACCAAATCCTAAGGGGATTTTCCCCACACAAGGTTAGGCAAGCCAGTTACCTCAAACCAAGCTCAATCAATCAGTAACAATGCCTTTTTCATGAATATCGGACTCTGAATGGCCCAAATCTAGCCAAAAATAATTACATATCATAAATACAACTATAATAGACTAATCTAATTAATGAAATCAAGACTTTAACAAAAATTCCAAAATTCATCCTGAAAAGTCGACCCGGGCACACGTTTCAGAATCGGGCAAAAATCACAAAATCCGAAAACCCATTCACTCACGAGTCCAACTATACCAAGTTCATCAAAATCCGACCGCAAATGACCACTCAAAACCTAAAATCAAACTCTTCAAATCCCTAGCCTCAAACTATAATTCCACCTTAAATACACACTAACTAGGTGAAAAACTAAATGGGTAAGTAAGATTATTGATCAAAAATTATCACAAGGGACTTACCTCACGAAATCCCTCAAAAATGCTCTCAATGAATCGCCAAACCCGAGCTCAAAATGATGAAAATGGCCAAAATCTTGAAGTCTCGCTTAAGTAGGTTCTGCCCAGGCATTTCCTCATCTACGGAGCCTGGGCTCGCACCTACGCATCTGCTTGTGCGGAAAAATGAGAGCTTCTGCGCAAACCACTTACTCCCATCTGCCTCCACACCTGCGATGAAGGGGCCGCATCTGCGAGTGCACGCCTGCGGAATCTTGTCCGCTTCTGTGGTCTTTCTTCGCACATGCGGTTCCTCTAGCGCATCTGCGGACATCGCAGATGCTGCATTTTCCACGCACCTCTGACCCCAGACCAAACCTGTCAACTATGCTTCTGCGATAGACCTTGTGCACGTGCGATCCCTCACCTGCGATCTCCCCACTGCAGGTGCAAAAATATAAGAGACCAGAAGCTTCAGACATTTGCCTAAGTCCAAATCCAATCCGTTAAGCGTCCGAAACATACCTGAGGCCCCCAGGACCTCAACCAAATATACCAACAAGTCCTAAAATACCATACGAACTTAGTTGAGCCCTCAAAACACGTCAAACAACAACAAAAACATGAATCACCCTCCAATCCAAACTTAATGAACTTAAAACTTCAAATTTCTACAACCGATGCCGAAACCTATCAAACCATGTCCGATTGACCTCAAATTTTGCACACAAGTCATATTCAATCTTACGGACCTACTCCAACTTCCGTAATTGGAATCCGTCCTCGATATCAAAGAGTCCACTTCCGGTCAAAATCTTAAAACATTCGACTTTCGCCACTTCATGCCTAAATGAGCTACAGACCTCCAAAACACAATCCAGACAAGCTCCTAAGTCCAAAATCACCCAACAGAGCTAACGGAATCAACGGAACTCCATTCCGGAGACATCTTCATACAGTTCTCACTACGGTTAAAATTCTATGACTTAAACTTCTGTTTTAGGGACTAAGTGTCCCAAAATACTCCGAAACCAAAAACAAGACCTTCCGACAAGTCGCATAAGCAGAAAAAGATACGGAAAAAATAGTAAATAGGGGATCAGGGATATTACTCTCAAAACAACCAGCCGGGTCGTTACAACAACTCCACAGAATCAATTTAAGTCATAATTTTCGTGATGCACGCCCACACGCCCGTCACCTAGCATGTGCGTCACCTCCAAACAATTCATACAACACGAAATTGAGGGATTTATACCCTCAGAACCAAGTTTATAAGTGTTACTTACCTCAATTCGAGCAAAACTCTACTCCAAAACGCCTTAGCCTCTCAAATCGGTCTCCAAACGTCCCGAATCTAGTCACAAGCAGTACAATACAATCAATATATGCTAAACGAATCAATTCCACAAGCAAAATACGAAATTATAACCAAAAATCCGAAATCGGCTCAAACCCGGACCCCGGGCCCACGTCTCAAAATTTGACAAAACTCACAAAACCTGAAATTCCATTCACTCACGAGCTTAAGCATACCAAATTTACTAAGATCCGATAACAAAATCCCATTCAAAACCTCAAAATTCTAGTACAAGAACTCTTCCTCGTTTTCTCTAACTTTCCATCTCAAAACAATAATTAAATGATGAAAACAATGATATATTCGTGTATATTGACCAAATCCGAGTTAGAATCACTTAACCCGATATTTTTCCTTGAAAAATCTCTCAAAATCGACTTTCCCCAAGATCCAAATTATCAAAAAAAGAAAATGGGATGAAGCCCCCTTTTTATAACATAAAGTTTCTGTCCAGGCGCTGCTCTCGATCACAGCCCTCGATCACTGCCCTCGATCACTGACCTTGATCACTAACCTCGATCAGTGACCTCGATCACAGCCCTCGATCATTGCCCTCAATCACTGCCCTCGATAACTGACCTCGATCAGTGACCTCGATCACTACCCTCGATCACTGACCTCGATCACTACCCTCGATTACTGACCTCGATCACTGATAGATGAAGGAAACCAGATCAGCCTAAAACCAGCAAACTCAACTTCAGTAGTCTCCCAACTTCAATTCTTGATCCGTTAACCATCCAAAACTCGCTCGAAACCTCAACCAAATACACTAAAAAGTCCCAAAACATCATGCAAACTTAGTCGAAACCTCAAATGACATAAAACAATGTTAAAACCACAAATCATACCCCAATTCAAGCTTAAGGAACTTAAGAATATTCAACTTCTATATTCGATGTCGAAACCTATCAAATTAATTCCGATTGACCTCAAATTTTGCACACAAGTCATAAATGACATAACGGAGCTATGAAAATTTTCAAAACTAGATTCCAACCCCGATATCAAAAAGTCAACTCCCCGGTCAAACTTCCCAAAATTTCAACTTTCACCATTTCAAGCCAAATTTCACTACGGACTTCCAAATAATTTTCCGGATACGCTACTAAGTCCAAACTCACCATGCGGAGCTATTGGAATCATCAAAACTCCATTCCGGGGTCCTTTACACATAAGTCAATATCCGGTCACTATTTAAACTTAAGCTTTAAACCTTGGAACTAAGTGTTCCAATTCATTCCAAAATCTCACCGGACCCGAACCAACTACCCCGAAAAGTCACACAACAACTGTAAAGAACAAATTGAGCAGTAAATGGGGGAATGGGGCTGAAATACTCAAAACGATCGGTCGGGTCGTTACATTCTCCCCCACTTAAATATATGTTCGTCCTCGAACGTGCCAAGAGTTGTTCCTAACCTTCAAATCTATATTCCGCCTTACCACGCACGTACCTGGGGGTGATCCCACGCCACCCTATTCCATATAGGCCTGAAAATACCACGTAATTGAAGATCATTACTTCAACCTTAGCCCATAAACCTTGAAATTCAATTTCCAACATTCAGAATTTCCTTTCAAGACCCGAATCTCACATCTATATACTGTATAATTCTGAACAAACTGTATCAAGTGATATCCATAATTCCAGATATAATCGCATAATATACTACACAACTCGCATACTCGTAGCACCATTCCCGATCACAGTAACTACTCAAAACTAACCTGGTATTAGTATTAAACCCCATATCAACCAAAAGCTCATTCCAAAACCTTTGTACATTGCTGATAATTAAAGAAACGCGTGGGATCTCATGACCTCTTATCAGATCAACAAGTCATGGATCTCCCTCGCCCCAATCAGAGCCATAATCACTTTATAAGCCGACTTTCAATATTATCCTTCCGAATATACCATAATCAAACCTGATAGTACTCATTCTAGGTCTAATGACTTATATTATTAAATACAACTATCCCACAGACAAGCTACACCAATATAACTTAAGCCACAATGGCGCAATCCGTGTACCCAAAAATGAACAATGCCTCAAAGAAGAGAACCATCCTTGCAGGTTCAACCAACACCACCACAACTGTAATGCTATGAGTTCATCATATATAGTAGAACCATGACACATGAATCTAATAACTATAACCAACTCTCCTAGAGCTCACATTAACATCACTCACATGGAAAACTCACGTGCTATAGTATCAATATATGGATCCACACGGACAACTCACATGCCAATAATATTAATTTTTTGAACCCACACAGACAACTCACGTGCCAATAACATAATCCGTCTGGCATGGCCACAGGCCTCCAGTCCAAGTATATCATACAGGAGCAATCAAATAAGTACACATGTATATGATAAATGAAATAAGACTCACATACTCCTGGACTGGTATAAATAACACACCATAGGGTAGGCATGTGCGAAGTGTGCTATCACAACTCAAATCGGCAAGTTAATGCAGAAATAGTAACTACCCGATTTATTCAGGGAATCAGCCTCTTTGTAACCTCAAGTATAGCCCAGATAGTTCTCAACAAAGGTACGAATGCGAGAAATGTTATAACTTTACGCTTAACCGTCAACTCTAGGCATATCATAACCTAAGCATTCTTACGAGTATGAATACTTGCTTCAATGCCCGCACATGGGCTCAAACCTCACATATATATATATATATATATATATATATATATATCGTGTAGCTATCACAAATAATTAGCACAACTAGTGCCTCATCTGAGTTTAAATAAAACACTTACCTCAAACAGGCCACAACCCTGAAACAATATGCTTTGGAGAACTCCAGTCTCCAATTTCATAAAACACATGAACCACCGTAACTGATCCCAATTCCAACACTCGAATGACTAACATATCTATCATGCACGATCATCCCACGAGGAATACTTTTATAATTCTTCCGTGCCACATAGTAATAATTTGAATATCAGTAGTCTATCAACCAGGTAAGTACCGTAATACCAATGAACCTCCGTAAATCAAACACAATGCCCTTTTGAAATGCGCACCCTTATCAGGAATTACCGAACAATTATAACATTTATCTAAATATATAGCACTGACCATTATGTCCAGAATTCATGACCTTCCCTTCAAGAATGAACTGCCACCTTGTACATGTAAATCTTAATCCCGCACAACACACCATATCTATTATGCCATCAAGTGACAAGCATACGAATCTCATTATCAACTTTAAGTCACCTATAATTTATGTATCTGGTTAGTTAGAAACCTTCATCTTGCTCCCATACAGGATAAAATTACAATACACAACATGTTCCTCACGCCGGTAGGACATATGCGGCTCAAACTATGGTAGAAACCATCAAGGGCACTTTGAAATCCATTTGCACACAACCAAGATATCAAACTGAATTCCTCAAACTCGACCAAGACACGCAGGTCACCAAATCCAAGAATATTGCCACCAAAATATATGTAAAGCCTCACCCCATCATAGGTTCCCAAAGATCTGATCATACTATTACCAAACTAGTCCAGCCTACTACCAGTCGTCCTATTTTCTCCGAGTTTCTTCTGAATTACCCTCAAGTTGACACTTCTCCTTGTCACAACTCACGATCCTTACCCAAATCTTACTACAAGACATCCTAACATACAACTACACTGCCCTAAGGCCCATAAGCCACTGTATTCTACTTAAGCACCACAAAGTACCACAACCGATACACCCACTCTGAAGGACCTTATGTGAATTTAAAATTGTTTCTCTTAACATTCTTATATTGAAATGTATAATCCATAGTCATACATAATTATCGCAAGTCCCAACACCATCCAATATAAATAACCGATTCTAGCGATATACGAATTCGGAAAAAAATATTCAGTTGCCACATATACATTTCGAATCTATTAGAACCCTCTCGAGAATCATCTACTCTGCTCAAATCTAATTTGCTCCGCCCAAACGGGCCGAAGGGCATGTGCCCTTTAGCACAATTAATACTCAAAGAAGTGACTCTGCCTTAACACGACCAATCAAATTCATACTTCGTGTGTACTACATCCTTCAAAATAATAACTTAATCATTCCATATTTTTCATTAAGTGCAATGTAACCCGTATCCAGGAATTTCCTTACTCAAGTCATCCTCGATCTCAACCTCTGCAGGTCATAACTAACCCATAAGTATGCCTCAGACCAAAACTAAAACTTTAACATATATCTATGAAATTGAATTGTCAATAGCATGCTCCCTCACTTGGCTCAAAGTCATAGAAAGAAACGCTCGATAACACACAATACCCATACTTTATTACTGCCATAATACTGTAGTCAGTTCAACAAAACTTCTTCTCAAGCTTATGCAACACCCACAATAAAATACCTCAATCATCCGCTAAGTTCGCATTTATTCCTGTGACAGTCAAGTCAACTTTTTCAACCAGATTCAAATTCAAATCCCAACACATATGCCTCGCTGGTAGAAAAGAAACTCTTCACTCAACATTATAAGGAACACACGTACGTAAATTACTCCACATGAGATAACCTACATGCTGAGCCTCAAATTGACATCTTGCTATACCCTTTCGCATCCACAATTACCACAGAATCACTTAATATTTCTGAATTTGAATCAACATGACATGAAAATTTACTTCGCTCCACAATTAAACAGCATGATAGATCCCTCAACGCACTCACAACTCAAGACTGTACGTCACATCAAAACAGGAATCAAGTACCCAATTGCAAACTCTTGAGTCATAAGTAAACGTTATTTGTCTCATTCAACCCATCTGAACACATCCCGCATTTACATCATACTCATCATATAGCATTCAACCGCCCATCGAGCCACAAATTCCACTCATAGGGATACTACCGAACGCATAAGTCCAAACGCATAAGTTCTCACAACCGAAACTACCGAGCTTAAGCTGCGGTCTAACCCTGGCCACAAGTTGTTCAGACTTGCCCATCACCAAAACATAGAATACTCATCTCGAACCTCGTCCATGGAATCACAAGTCGGCGATGCACATCTGATATCGAGCGCTCACATACGCACACGAATACGTGGAAGGAATTCAAAGAGTTATGTTTCAAGCTGAATCAATTCCGCACGATAGAAACAAGAAAGTGAAATTTTCCTAAGGGTTCGGCAACCTCTCGAAGATAAGTACAGACGTCTCTGTACTGATCCACAAGACTCTACTAAACCTGCTCATGACTCGTAAGACCTATGTAACCTAGAGCTCTAATACCAACTTGTCACGACCCAGAATCTCACCTGTCATGATGACACATATCTCAACACTAGGCAAGCCGACAATCTAAATAAACCACCATATCTTCTAAATTTGAAAACATAATATTTAAATTCAGCGGAAAAAATCTCACAAATACAAAAATAAATACTCCCAAAACCCGGTGTCACTAAGTACATGAGCATCTAATATGAATAGAAAGTCTGACTGATAAAAACATTATCTGACAGTATAGAACAATACAATAACTAAAAAGGAAAGGAGTCAAGGTATGCGGATGCCAAACAGCTACCTTGATAGTCTCTAACAGAATAAACTCTGAAATCTAGCATCCACCATATCCGGGAGCACCTGGATCTTCACACGAGGTGCAGAGTGTAGTATGAGTACAACCAACTCAATAAGTAACAAGACTAACCTTTGGGCTGAAAGTAGTGACGAGCTCAACAGGTACAGTTTAGTATAGAAATAATAATACAGAAATGTTGGCATGCTTTCAAGTTCAACAGTTACTCTCAGTACAAATAAAATAGATCAATTCTGAACAATTTGAGGAATATGACATCTCTGTATCTACATGCCAATGTACATACTGTATGTGATGCACCTTAGTGAAAACTCTGTGTACTCACAATCAAAAATACTCAATCACTCAGTACTGTATATGGCCAATCCAGCCCAGGGAAGATCCATCCCAAATATATATGTGTATCCATCAACTGACAGTCAGTCACTCAGTATTGTATAAGGCCAATCCATCCCAGGGGAAGATCCATCCCCGAATATCAATGATTCGTACAAGATCCATGTCTAGGAAAAATCCATCCCTCAATATAAATGCTTCGGACAAGATCCATGCCTAGGGAAGATCCATCCTATATATATATATCAACTACGCTCAATGTGGGGGTGCAGACTCCGGAGGGGATCCTTCAGCCCAAGCGCTATAATAGCCAGATCCAGGTATAAATAAATAAACATAACTATCACTCAAAATCTCCAGTCTCTCGGGCTCTCAATAACATGAAGAAATAACCTGACATGATGATATGAAGTATCAATGAATGACAACAGAGACTGAGATATGATATGCAAGTGATAGATGTGACTGAGTACAAAAATTATAATTCAAACAATAATTAAACAGCAATACGACCCATGTGGGTCCCAAAATATATCGGCGTGTAGCCTAAATATGATCTTTAACATGAATCTCAATTCAATTTCTCTCACACGTGGAGGATATGCGGATAATGATATTTATTTAATTATGCAACTCCACATAATCAATTTAAATCACAATTTCCGTGATGCACGCCCACACGCCTGTCACCTAGCATGTGCGTCATCTCCAAACAATTCACACAACACGAAATTCAGGGATTTATACCCTCAGAACCAAGTTTGGAAGTGTTACTTACCTCAATTCGAGCAAAACTCTACTCCAAAATGTCTTTGCCTCTCAAATCATTCTCCAAACGTCCCGAATCTAGCCACAAGCAGTGTAATACAATCAATATAGGCTAACGGAATCAATTCCACAAGAAAATATGAAATTATAGTCAAAAATTCGAAACCGGCTCAAACCCGGCCCCCGGGCCCACGTCTCGAAATCTGACAAAAGTCACAAAACCCAAAATTCCATTTCACTCACGAGTCTAACCATACCAAATTTACTCAAATCTGATAACAAAATCCCATTCAAAACCTCAAAATTCTAGTCCAAGAACTCTTCCTCATTTTTCCCAAATTTCCATCTCAAAACACTAATTAAATGATGAAAACAATGATATATTCGTGTATATTGACCAAATCCGAGTTAGAATCACTTACCCCGATGTTTTTCCTTGAACAATATCTCAAAATCGCCTCTCTCAATGCTCTAATTTGTCAAAAATAGAAAATGGTACGAAGCCTCCTTTTTATAACTTAAAGTTTCTATCCAGGCGTTGCCCTCTATCATAGCCCTCGATCACTGCCCTCAATCACTGCCCTCGATAACTGCCCTCGATAACTGACTTCGATCACTGCCCTCGATCACTAACCTCAATCACTGCCCTCGATCACTAACCTCGATCACTGCCCTCGATCACAGCCCTCGATCACTAACCTCGATAATTGCCCTCGGTCACTGCCCTCGATCACTGCCATAGATTACTAACCTCGATCACCACCCTCTATCACTGACCTCGATCACTACCCTCGATCACTGACAGATGAAGGAAACTAGATCAGCCAAAAACTAGCAAACTCAACTTCAGCAGTCTCCCAACTTCAATTCTTGATCCGTTAACAATTCGAAACTCGCCCGAGGCCCTCGGAATCTCAACTAAATACACCAACAAGTCCCAAAATATCATATGAACTTAGTCGAAACCTCAAATCACATAAAACAACGCTAAAACCACGAATCATACCCCAATTCAAGCTTAAGGAACTTAAGAATTTCCAACTTCTACATTCGATGTCAAAACCTATCAAATCAATTCTGATTGACCTCAAATTTTGCACACAAGTCATAAATGACATAACAGAGCTATGAAAAGTTTTAGAACTGGATTCCGACCCCGATATCAAAAAGTCAACTCCCCGGTTAAACTTTTCAAAATTTTAACTTTCGCCATTTCAAGCCAAATTTCACTACGGACTTCCAAATAATTTTCCGGATACGCTCCTAAATCCAAAATCACCATACAGAGCTATTGAAATCATCAAACTCCATTCTGGGGTCCTTTACACATAAGTCGAATCCGGTCACTATTTGAACTTAAGCTTTAAACCTTGGAACTAAGTGTTCCAATTTATTCCAAAAGCTCACCGAACCCGAACCAATTACTCCGACAAGTCACAAAATAACTGTAAAGCATAAATTGAGTAGTAAATGGGGGGACGGGGCTGAAATACTCAAAACGACCGCTCGGGTCGTTACAATAAATACGTCCATTATTACCTAGTAAAATTAACAACTAACCTGTTATTACAGGTTAAATGCACTAATAATGTACAAAACTTCTCTATATAATCATTATATAACTTAAATTGTTATAAGAAATATTAAATTATTGTGGATGTCTACTCTTCCTCCATGATCTTCATCTCAAATGCTTAATGACATATTCAATGACATATTTTCTATGTTTAATGACATATTCAATGACATATTTTCTTCACTTTTCATGTCTATATAAAGGCCTTGTAATAGATAGGAAAATACACACAATTGAAGAAGAAATAAAATCTCTTCTTTCTATCTATCTCCATTTCTTGTTCATGTTTTACTAAATTGCTTTTATTTCATAACACGTTATCAGCATGAGACTCTACCGTCTCAAGAACCTCTTTGAGAAGACTAAGGTATAATTTTTCTCCTCTTTTTAATTATGACTAATATTATGAAAAGAAAGTTCGTTGCCCTTGAAATTTTGGGCAAGAACTATATGACATGGGTGTTGGATGCTGAAATCCATTTAGATGCAATGGTTTTGGAGACGCCATTAAAGAAAGAAATAAAGCATCTACCCAAGACTGTGCTAAGGCCTTGATTTTCTTGCGCCATCACTTTGATGAAGGGTTGAAAATAGAATATCTCACAGTCAAAGATCCACTTGTTTTGTGGAATGGCTTAAAGGAAAGATATGACAATTTAAAGTTGGTCACTCTTCTACAAGCACGATACGATTGGGCTCATCTGAGGCTCCAAAACTTTATATCTATTTCTGAATATAATTCTGCGATGTTCAAAATTACTTCTAAATTGAAACTCTGTGGAGATAATATCATTGGCTATGATATGCTTGAAAAAACGTTCACAACGTTTCATGCCTCCAATATGGTCTTGCAACAGCAGTACCGAGAGAAAGATTTCAAGAATTACTTTGAGTTGATTTCTCTTCTCCTTATGGCTGAACGAAACAATGACTTGCTTATGAGAAATCACAAAAATCGACTCACTGGGTCTACACCATTGCCTAAAGTGGATGAGGTGTATTCCCATTATGCTAAGCATGGAAAACGTCGTGGCCATATTTGTGGCCATGGCCAAGGAAGAAATTTTCCTAGTGTTAATCATTCCCCAAAAAAAAATTACTTCCAAAAATAGAAAGGGAAATATGAGAAGCCAAAGGCAAAGGGTTCAGAAACGGAATGCTATCGTTGCGGTGGAAAAGGGCATTGGGCAAATATTTGTCACATACCATAATATTTTGTTGAGCTTTATCAAGTATCTCTAAAGAATAAAGGCCCTGAAGCTAATTTTGTCTATGACAATAAATTTGACATCACCCACTTGGATGTGACAGATTTCTTTGAGCACCTTGATGGAAAAATAAACCGCTTGATCGGTGATGGATCTGTGGTTAAAGATGATTGAGTAGTTTGATTTTTATTTTTGCCTAGTCGTAGTAGCTAATGAATAAATATCATGTAATTTTTATTGCGCTTAATAATACAGCTTATGTAGTTCTTAAAAATATATGTATTTTCGGGGAGGGGAGGGAAATGAAGATTAAATGTTTCACAAATCTCACAAACGAGAGGTAATATCTAATTAATTAGTATCCTAGTCTGAGTGATCTTTTCATGCTTTTGATTTTCCTTTCTATTACTTTAATTCTCTTTAAGAAAAAGTTTACAAGTACCCTGGAACAACTATTGTTACTTGACCCTTAATTCCCATCTTTTGTTAGGAATAAAGAAAAGAGAAACAGCTAAGTATGTTCTTTTCTTACACGGATCAATTATTTTTCATGCAATGTGTAGGAAAATGTAAATAACTTATACATGTAAATAATTTTGTTAAAGTTGTATTAGTCATATGTGTAATGCACTTATAATTGTATTATTTTTGCTACATAATTATTTGTATCATAATTAGAATTTGCTCGAAACTGCATTAAAAGGTCACTATTGAATTATTGGTTTAACTTTATTTCTTTTCCTTTTTCTCTAAAAATACTAATATTTATTCATATACTTCTTTAGTATGTCAAACCATGGGAAGCAAATATGAATATCTTTCAAAGCAAACTTGGATCAAAGTTCAATTGTAAAAATATTTGCTTAATTGATTCATGTATAACACATACAATATTCAAAAAAAGAAATATTTCTCTCATTTAAGTATGTGTAAGACAGATATTACTATAATTTCTGGTAGTAGTAATTTAATTGAAGGCTCTGGAAGAGCTACTATAACTCTGCCTAAGGGAACAATACTTATCATAGAGAATGCAATGTTCTCCTCCAAGTCCAAGAGGAACTTGTTGCGTTTTAAAGATATCCGCCGAAATGAATTTCATATTGAGACAATAGATGAGAATAATCTCGAATATCTCATCGTTACCAAGAATGTCTCTGGCCAGAAAAGGGTTATTGAGAAGTTCCCATCTTTATCTTGTGGCGTGTATTGGACAAGAATTAGTACAATTGAAGCACATTCTATCATAAACCAAAAGGTTACTAATTTCAATACTTTTGTACTTTGGCATGATCGATTGGGACATCCCGGATCAATTATGTTGAAACGAATTATAGAAAACTCAAATAGGTATCCATTAGAGAATTTAAAGATTCTTTTAGATAATGAATTTTCTTGCACTTCTTGTTATCAAGGCAAGTTAATTATTAGACCATCACCAACAAAGGTTGGGATTGAGTCCCATGTGTTTTTGGAACGTATACAAGGAGATATTTTTGGACCTATTCACCCACCTAGTGGGTCGTTTAGATATTTTATGATCTTAATAGATGCATCTTCTAGATGGTCTCATGTGTGCCTATTGTCATTTCGCAACCTGATGTTTGCAAAATTAATGGCACAAATAATTCGATTACGGACACAGTTTCCCGATAATCCAATTAAGTCTATTCGACTTGATAATGCTGCTGAGTTTTCATCTCAAACATTTAATGATTACTGCTTATCAATTGGTATAAAAGTGGAACATCCTGTAGCTCATGTTCACACTCAAAATGGCGTTGCGGAGTCTTTGATTAAACGTTTGCAATTGATAGCAAGACCGTTACTCATGAAAACCAAGTTACCCACTTCAGTTTGGGATCATTCCATTTTGCATGCACCAATGCTAATACGTCTCAAACCGACAAATTATCATAAATATTTCCCGTTGCAATTAGTTTTGGGTCATGAACCTAATATATTCCATCTAAGAATTTTTGGATGCTCTGTATATGTGTCTGTAGCACCGCCATATCGTACGAAGATGGGTCCCCAAAGAAGGTTAGGAATATATGTTGGGTTTGATTCGCCCTCCATTATATGCTACCTCGAAATATTAACGGGAGATTTGTTCACTGCTCGATTTGCAGATTGTCGATTCGATGAGGTATTTTTCCCAAAATTAGGGTGAAATTGGTGAAATCAAACGGGAAATTTCGTGGAAAAATCTATCATTTTCTCATCTTGATCCACATGCCTCTATTTGTGAAAAAAATATGCAAAAGATTATCTATTTGCAGAAAATAACAAATCAAATGCCAGACGCATTTACGGATCTGAAAAGGATAACGAAATTACATATCCCTCCAGAGAATGTTCCAATCCGTATTGATGTCCCTGTTGGACAATCTTCTAGTATTATAGCTAATGAGTCAAAAGCACGCCTAAAGCGTGGCAGACCATTGGGTTCTAAGGATCGAAATCCTAGAAAAAGAAAAATAAATGATCAAGATGACATTACGAATGAGTCTCATAAAGAAACCCATGATTTAACCAATCCTGAAATTCATGAGGCATTCAATGAGCCTGAGACTCAAGAAAATAAGGAATTATCAATAAACCCAATCGATATTGAGACAGATTTGAATCAATTGAATATAGTTTTGGATTATGTCTTTGCATACAATGTTGCATCTATCATTATGCAAGATAATGAGGATATTGAACCTCAATCCATTGGAGAATGTCGACAAAGACGTGATTGGCCAAAATGGAAAGAAGCAATCCAATCTGAGTTGGATTCACTTGCGAAACGTGAAGTTTTTGGGTATGTAGCCAAACACCTAATGGTGTTAAACATGTTCCCTATAAATGGGTCTTTGTACGTAAAAGGAATGAGAAAAATGAGGTACAAAGATATAAGGCACGCCTTGTTGCACAAGGATTTTCACAAAGGCCTGGTGTCGATTATGAAGAGACGTATTCTCATGTTATGGGTGTTATAACGTTCTGTTATCTTATTAGTCTTGATGTCCATGAAAAGCTTGACATGCATTTAATGGATGTGGTTACTGCCTACCTTTACGGCTCACTTGATAATGAGATATACATGAAAATTTTTGAGGGATTTAAAATTCTTGACGCACATAACTCAAAGTCCAGGGAAATATTTTCAATCAAATTGAAAATATCTTTGTATGGTTTAAAGCAATTAGGAAGAATGTGGTATAACCGCCTTAGTGAATATTTATTAAAGGAAAGTTATATAAATGATGTCATTTGTCCATGTGTTTTTATAAAGAAATAACATTGGAGATTGTTGTACTTGCTGTATATGTTGATGACATAAACCTTATTGGAACTCCTACTGAACTTCAAAAGGCAATTGATTATTTAATGAAGAAATTCGAGATGAAAGATCTCGAAAAGACAAAATTATGTCTCGGATTGCAAATTGAACATTTGGCAAACGAGATTTTTGTTCATCAATCTACCTACATAGAAAAGGTATTGAAACGGTTTTACATGGATGGAGCACATCCATTAAGTACTCTTATGGTTGTTCGATCACTTGATGTGAATAAGGACCCGTTTCGACCTCAAGAAAAGAATGAAGAGCTTGTTAGTCTTGAAGTACCATATCTTAGTGCAATTGGTGCACTAATGTATCTTGCTAACACTACAAGGTCTGACATAACTTTTTCAGTTAATGTCTTAGCAAGATATAGCTCTGCTCTTATAAGGAGACATTGGAATGGAATCAAACACATATTGCGGTATCTAAAAGGGACCACCGATATGGGTTTATTTTATGGCAATGATTGCAGTCCCTATCTTGTTGGTTATGCCGATGTTGGGTATTTATCTGACCCACACAAGGCTCGATCTCAAACATGCTACGTGTTTACATGTGGAGGCACTGCAATATCTTGGCGATCGACTAAGCAATCAATCGTGGCTAATTCATCTAATCATGCTGAGATAATTGCTATTCATGAAGCAAGTTAAGAATGTGTGTGGTTGAGGTCTGTAATACACCTTATTTGAGACAAATATGGTTTGAAGTGTGACAAACTACCCATAATTTTGTATGAAGACAATGCAGCATGCATAGCTCAATTGAAGGGAGGATTCATAAAAGGGGATAGAACAAAGCACATTTCACCAAAGTTATTTTTCACACATGATCTTCAAAAGAATGGTGATATCACTGTGCAACAGATCCGTTCAAGTGATAATATGGCTGATTTGTTCACCAAATCTCTACCGATGTCAACCTTCAAGAAACTAGTGTACAAGATTGGGATGTGAAGGCTCAAGGATGTGAATTGATGCTCTCATCAGGGGGAGTTAATATGCGGTGTACTCTTTTTCCCTTACAAGGCTTTGTCCCACTGGATTTTTCTTGCAAGGTTTTTAATGAGGCAATCAAAAATCGTATTTCTAAACATGTGTACTCATTTTCCTTCACTAATTTTTTTTTTTAATAAGGTTTTAACGAGGCACATTATCTATGGACATCCAAGGGGGAGTGTTATAAGAAATATCAAATTATGGTGGATGACTATTCTTCCTCCATGATCTTCATCTCAAATGCTTAATGACATATTCAATGATATATTGTCTATGTTTAATAACATATTCAATGACTTATTTTCTTCACTTTTCATGCCTATATAAAGGCCTTATAATAGATAGGAAAATACATATAATTGAAGAAGAAATGCAGTCTCTTCCTTTTATCTATCTCAATTTCTTGTTCATATTTTACTAAATTATTTTTATTTCATCACATAAATAGTATTATCGTACTTAAAATATTGTGTAAGAGCCAAACTGTATATAACAGTTTGGTGGGTAAGGGGGCTTTGATTAATCAAATTGTTTTATTTTTTAAAATTATTGTTTAATATATATGTTCTACTGATCAAAGGTCACGCTTGCTTACTTCATTTGGTTGAGTGGGTCATATATAAACATTTTTAAATTGGATAAAATAGGGAGTAAATTAATATTATAATATATATATATATATATATATATATATATATCCATCATTACCTAGTTACCTAGTAAAATTAACAACTAACTTGTTATTACAGGTTAAATGCACTAATAATGTACAAAAATTCTCTATATAATCAGTATATAACTTAAATAGTATTATCGTACTTAAAATATTGCGTAAGAGCCAAACTGTATATAACAGTTTGGTAGGTAAGGGAGCTTTGATTATTCAAATTGCTTTTCTTTTTAAAATTATTTTTTAATATATATGTTCTACTGATCAAAGGTCACGCTTGCTTACTTTATTTGGTGAGTGGGTCATATATAAACATTTTTAAACTGGATAAAATAGGGAGTAAATTAATATTAAAATATATATATATATGTCCATCATTACCTAGTTACCTAGTAAAATTAACAACTAACTTGTTATTACAGGTTAAATGCACTAATAATGTACAAAAATTCTCTATATAATCAGTATATAACTTAAATAGTATTATCGTACTTAAAATATTGCGTAAGAGCCAAACTGTATATAACAGTTTGGTAGGTAAGGGAGCTTTGATTATTCAAATTGCTTTTCTTTTTAAAATTATTTTTTAATATATATGTTCTACTGATCAAAGGTCACGCTTGCTTACTTTATTTGGTGAGTGGGTCATATATAAACATTTTTAAACTGGATAAAATAGGGAGTAAATTAATATTAAAATATATATAAATATGTCCATCATTACCTAGTTACCTAGTAAAATTAACAACTAACATGTATTACAGGTTAAATGCACTAATAATGTACAAAAATTCTTTATATAATCAGTATATAGTTTGGTGGATAAGGGGGCTTTGATTAATCAAATTGTTTTATTTTTTAAAATTATTTTTTAATATATATGTTCTACTGATCAAAGGTCACGCTTGCTTACTTCATTTGGTTGAGTGGGTCATATATAAATATTTTTAAATTAGATAATTATTGCCTCACTTTCTGATTTGGGAAACTAGTGATCACTCTTTCACTTAAATAAAAAAGGTAAACACAAAAAAAGAGTGATGTGTTCTATTATGAACGTCTTATTAAATAATGAAAGTAAGAATCAATTTATTTTAAAAGGGCCGAATTGTGCCAAGAACTTATGCTAGCTGATCAAATCAATTAAAAGGGCATTAGATTTAGTTGTCGTTAGCTTTCTTCTTGGGTTGGGGGAAGGGGGGGCGTAAAAGAAAAATATGTACTCCCTCCCATTCAATTTATTTGACGTAATTTTAACTTAACATAAAATTTAAGGAGAAAAATAATTTATCTTTATCTTGAATATGCAATAAAATTCTAAAACAATATGCAATATTTAAGGATAAAATGAGACCGCGAAAGATAAACTTTCCAAATATAGAAGAAATAATGCTAAAATAAAATAGAGGAGTGACTATTGAAGGTTGGAAAGTTCTTTAAATATGGCTCAAATAAACAACAACGATATTCATAGAAAAATAGGTGAAATTATTTAAAGTAAAAATATTGGTTAAATAATTGAAACTAACAACCTCTCATGACCCCTCGAGGAAAATTAAGTTGCAAGAAAACCATTTTCAAACAATATGAACCAAATATAAATTCAACCAATTATACATTTCCATAGAATAAGTCGATTCGATGTCACTCTTATCAACCCTAAATTATTGAAAAAATATAAATTTGCTATCAAGTAACACGTCCCAACTAAAACAAAGATCATTTCAACACAATAAAAGGTATTATCTTCAATATTAAACCACCCATTAAACTTTAAAACGTTGCTTTTTATAGTAAGCGTCCATTATTGATACACATCTCCATTATATAATAAACATAGTCCATAGAAGTAACATTACCATAGAAATGTGGAATATTAAAGAAAGAATTTAACTTACATAGATTATAGTGAAAAAAATAATACTGGCCAACTAAAAGATAATTACAAATAATTATCAATAACAAGTTGAATCGATAATCTAAAGTAAAAAAAGTACAAAACTTGTGTATAAATTGATTCAGTTAACGTTCTTTTCCCGTGCACACGCTTTATACCTTCGACACACAAGGAAGGACACGGCAAGAAGAAAACAATCCTAGTTATCCGGCCAATCATTCTGCTGGCATTTCGCATTCATATCCCATTTGATATGTTAAATAATATTGATAATAAAATAGATTATATTATTAGTGTATATAAATTAATTACTTCAATTAAAAAGAGGACCATTGGAAGAGAGTATATGTTTCCCAAGCACCAAGCACAAATAAACTACCAACAAAATAGGCTAAAAAATATTGAATAGGTAAGAGAGATATAATGCAAGTGTACCAATAAGAAGAGGATACGTATAATAAAGTTACTTGTCACATGTCGCTTTGTGCGGCAGTGCACGGTATAGGAGAAAAATACACTAATCTTTGGCCCAAATCTTATGCAAAAGAGAAAAAGAAGTGAGAACAAAATCGTGATTCCGAGCGACCGAATCTAATTCGCGTGTATCTTTTTATTTATTTATTTATTTATTCAACATCATTAATCGATCTACCATTAAATAATGAAAAGTATACAAGATATTTTTCACTTTGGATCGTTTTCTTCTAGCTTGATTTCACTCTCTTTTAATCATCCGATATATAAATCTCACTGACTCAACTAAGCGTACTAAAGGGAGTGCTCGGTATCACGAATTTCTCTATTATTTTTAAACTCGAGATATATAAATTTAAGCGTGAAAAAACCTCAATTATTCCACCATCTTTTTAGGTAAAACAATGACTACCAAGAAATTCTCCAGTCTCAAAATTTCAACTCGAGATGTCACATTAAGAGTGGATGAATGCTCACTATTCCGTCATACTCTAGGAGGTGAACATTCACTATCATTCATCTCCAAAACTCGAACTTGAAACCTTTTATTAAGGGTAAAGGTATCGCGACCATTCAACAAAGTTCTTAAAGATGAATTTTACCCCATATTTCCATATATATTACTTCGTTGAGTAAGAAATAATGATTTGATTCATAGTATAACGATTTCAAATTCTTACCAACACTAGCTAATTGGGTTTCCCTACTATCCTAGTAGTTAAGTGAAAACAATTTCACCTCGGTCCTGTATAGGCCAAAATCCGTCCCTAGGAAATTTAGCGTAATGTGGCATTAAGGAAAGAGTCGATCGAGCTCGCCCAAGATACATCAAAGTCATTGGTCGAGGTGCCGACATAAGCCGTAATCGAGATGGCGACAGGAGTCGTAGTCGACAAGGGTCGAAGTCGAGACTGACTATTGATGATAAGACTTGTAACGGTCACTTAAAGTCCGGGACTACGTGCTTAAAGCTAAAACACAAATAAGCAAAGATCCACCGGAAGGCAAACTAGGAACAAACTGGGATGGCCCCTACAGAATCACGGCAGCAGCAAGGAAAGAGTCATTCACACTAGAAACGATGGAAGGAAAGAGATTACCAAACAACTGGAACATTACACACCTCAAGTACTTCAACTTTTAAAGGATGAGGTCCCCAAAGTCGCACTATTTTTTCCTCACTCGAGTTTTGTTTTCTCAGAGAGGCTTTTAATGAGGCGATGACGGGGATACTTCAGGATTGAAGTGCGCACATACGAAGACACTTGACGACTAGTTCATTGCTCGATCTCTCACTATTTTTCCAGTTCGACCAATGAAGGGACTAGATAGACCGGGACTGGGACTGAACTACCAGCCAGCGCCCGAAAAATATGTAAATCTCTCCAAGAATATGAACAAAGCACAAGTACATGAAGTTTATTTCTGCTCTCCCCAAGCAAAGGTTACATTCGACCTCGTTCGAATTAACACATACTCGGCCCACGGCCTTAACTAATTAAAGGTTACATTCGACCTCGTTCGAATTAGCACCTACTCGGCCCACAGCCTTAACTAATTAAAGGTTATATTCGACCTCGTTCGAATTAACACATACTCGGCCCACGACCTTAACTAATTAAAGGTTACATTCGACCTCGTTCGAATTAACACATACTCGGCCCACGACCTTAACTAATTAAAGGTTACATTCGACCTCGTTCGAATTAGCACCTACTCGGCCCATAACCTCAACTAATTAAAGGTTACATTCGACCTCGTTCGAATTTACACCTACTCGGCCAACGACCTCAACTAATTAAAGGTTACATTCGACCTCGTTCGAATTTACACCTACTCGGCCTACGGCCTCAACTAATTAAAGGTTACATTCGACCTCGTTCGAATTAATACCTGCTCGGCCCACGTCCTTAACTTATAAAAGGTTACATTCGACCTCGTTCGAATTAACACCTACTCGGTCTACGACCTTAACTAATTAAAGGTTACATTCGACCTCGTTCCAATTAACACATACTCGGCCCACGCCCTGAACTAAATAAAGGTTACATTCAACCTTGTTCGAATTAAACGTATGACGTGTTCGACCTTATTCGAACCAACTACTGGCCCTCGGCCACAATCGAACCTAGACTTCATTTCAACCTCGTTCGACCTACTCGAACAAATCTATTACGACGAAGGCAACCAAGCAACAAAATAAAAAAAAATGTACAAGCCCGAACAAAGAAAAAGAATCAGGTACAAATAACATAACTGACATTTCATACTTAAAATATTCTTTTTACAAAGGCTCTAATACACAGCAACAAAAAATACACACAAGCTTTCGGCTAAACAAAAAAAAAGGAAAAACAACTAAACATTGCCCGGCTCAACAGCACCACCAGTTTGATTGCCCAGGCCATCTTCACCTACCTCTTCTCCATCGCCAGCGGGATACTCATCCTCGTACCAGGCATCCTGTTCAATTCGATCCACACCCGCTCCCTCATCATCATCAGCTTCCGGTGTAGCAGGGTCATAGCCACAAGCAAACCGAGCTTTACGTGCCTTAGCACAAACATCTTCAAAGTCGACTTCTGAAATAGCCCTCGCCCCCATTAGGTCCCTGAATATATCCAGCTGAGCCTCGGCGTGAATCCATTCTTCGTACAAATCCCGCGAAACATCAGGAAAAGCAAAAGCGCGGGAGGAGGAAGACTGAGCCAATAACTGCGCCTTTTCGGCCTCGAGAGCAGCAACTCGATCACTAAGGCCCGCAATCTTTTTTTCCTGCTCCCCTATCCGCTCATCAAGTCGCTCCTCTCAGAGCATGTCCGTCTCCAAAGCACCCTTCCGCTCAGAACGGAGAACGGGGATCACGATCTCTAAAGCCTTTGTTCTCCTCATATCCGATAATTGGGCCAACTTCGCCTTCTCTAAACCCACTGCCTTCTCAACGACCTCGCCACTCAGAGAGACCACTTTGAGTTAACACTCCTCGAGCTCGGTGCGCAATAAGACCACTTGGGCTTGAAGGTCGGCACATTGGTCCTCGACCCCCCTGCTCACCTCGAGCTCCTCTTCTTTGTCCCTCAACGCCCCTTCGAGAATGCAGCATTTTCTAATGACCCTCATCAATTCGTCATCCTTCTCCTTCAGTTCACCTCAGAGAGCCTGGAAAGTGCCGCTCCCACTGAACCGCCTGCAGATCTCGCGGTGCTTATCACGGTATTCACGATATTTTCGCTTCATTTTTTCTGGAAAATGGCCTTATGCCTCTCCTCTTGTCGGGCGATCTCGATCTCCAAAATCACGGTCTGAAAGAAAGGCAGAACGAGGAATAAGAACAAAACTGAACTCAACATAAAAAATAGAGAGAGGCCAGTTATACTCCTGAATAAAGTTGCATTTTTAAGTTTCTCAAGGGTTTTACCCTCCATATCGGAAAAGAGGGGACCAAGAGAAGGGACCACGTCCTCCGTGTCAACCAGCAAATCCCGGTCCAGGGGGATCGCAATAGTCTACATGATCCTCTCCAATCTCACCTCAAGTCGGGTAAGTCCTTTCCCCATCATCCTCACTTCCTCGGTATCCATATCGGATCCCGTCTCATAACCTTCTTCGGCTACGCTTTTTCCTTTTGTGACGACCCTGGAAGAAGGATCCTCGGCTGGTAGCGAGGCCGATGGCTCATCCCGCCGTAAGTCGTCAGGGACTCTCGCCCACTACCCCTCAAAATTCATCATGGTCTCTGGGAGAGATGCACCCTCCTCGGCTCCCAACGAAGGCGGTAATTCGGCGTCATCATCGATCTCTATAGTCGTCTCCCCCATCGCCGAACTCGCCGCCCGGATAGCTCTTTCACCGACATCCACAGATCGCCTCTTACGAGGAAGAAATTTATAACCATTTGGCGACGATTCTTCCTCATCGTCCTCATCTACTAGACGGTGCAAAAGGGAAATCGAGAGTGTTGTTGCAAATGTAGTCGATGATCGAGCAAACCTCATCGCAACAGAAGGAACACAAATAACCTTTCTTTTACGAAACGCCGGAGCAGGGGCCCTCGGCCTTCTCGAAGATCCTCGGGCTGAAAAAGAAAATATTTAGGAGACTGTCACTTCCTGTACAAAACCAGAACAAGCAGGCGACCATGAGGTCAAGACGGTATAGACAAAAGATAATAATTATATATGCACAAATAAATACATATAGACGAATTCACCAGTTACGGAAGGCGCAGACCCGATTTTCTTGATAAAAGTCGGTCATTCATGAATCCTCATTGTGTGAGGCAAGACCTGGCTGACCCAGTCATGAATGTCCCCTACCAAATGAGGGGGCGAATTCTCGGTTGCGCGAAGAAGGGACAGAATGTTAGACTATGACTAAAACAGGCAAAACGAATGCGAGGCAAAAAGATACTTACGAGCGTAATTCCAAGCCTCAGGGAATCTGCTCGCGTTGACCACCACGTCCTCGGTCTTGACGAAGAAGTAGTTGAGCCAGAATTGACGATTTGCCTTATCGTCCATCTTCACCACCCAACTTTTACTTCCTCTGTGGTGAAGGTGCAACATCGTCCCCCTATAGGAACTATAGGCGAAGAGATGCATCAGGTGGCGAAGTGAGACCCCACGACCAACCAACTCCGCATATTTCGTCAACATACGGATAAGCTTGTAGATGTAAGAGGAGAGTTGGGCCGGGCAGAAGCCGTAGTAGCGGAAAAATTCCTCCGCCAATGGGAGAATATGGAAGGAATAGCCTACATAGAACGGATACGCATAGAACGTGCAATATCCTGGGCGATGTATCTGTACCACATCACGCCCCACCAGAATCAGATCGATGTGAGCCGGAATTTTAAACTTTGCCCTAAACTCAGCAAGGTCAACCTCATTCATCATCGACTATGAGGCCTCAAGATTGTCTTCAGGCAACTTCGAAAAGTCAGATCTAGTCTTTTCACTGTGAGGAATTATTTCCTCCACCGTAGAAAACCTCGCATCTTCAAAGGCAACAGAAACATCGTCGCCGTGAGGAGTCATACATACCGCCAAGGGGGTAGGGTCAGCCGCCATACCGGAACCAGAAGGTACGTTAACCATATTTTCGAGAAAAGATGTTTTAAGCACAGAAGGGTTGAAAAGCAGTAAGAATCGCTAAAACCACTAAGGAGTTTCAAACAATAGAGGAAGAAGAAGATAAAGAGTTTGATGGGCACAAGAAATTTCGTAAAATGTTAAGACGTTACCCACACACCCCTATTTATAGAGTTGCAAGCATCAAAACCAAGAAATTGACCATCATTACGTGACACTGTAACCGAAGTGGCAGGCTCTATCAGGAGGCGCACGCGAAACGAAGCAGCGTCTCGAGAAATTGCGCCATAATGATGTCAGCCGCCATGATATCACCTTGATTCGTGGGATTTGCGACCCCAGAACTTACAGTTTACAATGGGACACGCGACTTACTCGCCCTAATCACTACGGCTAATCCATCTTATCTAAACACTTCGGTCACGTTATACAGAGTCCGCTCATCAAGGCCTTCTAGCGTCGGCCTTAATAAGCGAAAGGACTACCTGTATAGGCCAAAATCCGCCCCTAGGAAATTCAGCGTAATACGACATTAAGTAAAAAGTCGGTCGAGCTCGCCCAAGATGCAGCGAAGTCGTTGGCCGAGGTGCCGACATGAGCCATAATCGAGATGGCGAGAGGAGTCGTAGTTGACAAGGGTCGAGGTCGAGACTGACTATTGATGATAAGACTTGTAACGACTACTTTGTTAGGATAGGATATTAAAAGGGAATATTCTAGTGGATATTTCCTTCATTTTTGTACTATTTGGTTTCCTAGGAAAAGACCACATATATATAGAAAGAAAAGACAATGATAGGGCATGTGATATTCATTTTGATAAGAACACTTTTGAGAAGAAGACTTTCTTTCTTACAAAAAATACAAAGACTGCATTTTGATAAAGATTCTTGTTCATATTATTCCCTACCTTTCCACCAGATCCGAGGATTGTTCATACAAATCTTGGACCTATCTGTCATTCATCATTGTCAGGAGAAATATTCGTTCAACCCATTCATTATTGGGTGAATCTTTCTCCTTATTTACTTAAATGTCCTTTAGTGTTAGTTATATCTCCATTAATGTTCATACTTTAAGAATATTTTGTACTTATTGTCATCAACCATTTACGGGATCTGTCCCATCTACTGTACGTTTTCGAGGTTAGTGTCTAGAGTTATTATCCTTAACTAGATTTAATCCCTTGTTACATAAATTTAATAGTTTAACCGGAAGTTATACTTTTTGGTCAAACATTTTCAAATTAAATTCATTGCAATGTAGACAAAATATAATTGTTTTTAAAGGCAAAACTACTCTATTTATTAACTTTAATTATTTTATGAACTATCAAAATATAAAAATTGACATTTTTTAGATGGATTAAAACAATACATAAATTGAAATATGGAGTATTTAAAATGTTAAATCCACGTTTTTGCAATTGAATTTTCCACAAAATATTATTAACAAAATTATCATGTAGCTCTCTTTTCGGAGTCTTATCTAAATTCAATGGCTAATTTAAAATTCCAGCTTAGCATTTTTTGGCATCATCCTCTACTGCCTCGAACGTGGCACTAATTAGAGGGACCACAAAAAAACCTCGATTCCAAATGCCACGCTCAACACACCGCGCGTGGGAAGTCATGGGAAAATATCTTAGCGGCAGGGTCATGACGTGGACCAATCATATTTAAAAGTCTCCCTATATGGTCCCCACCTCTCATAACCATAAAAATATCAACAACCCTCCAAATAACCTCCACGTTACCACATATTATTAATTTAATATTTAATATTTAATATTTAATACAATACACTAAAAAATAAATCCTCTATAAAACCATATCCCTTACCATTTTCATACTGATACTCCTCCTCTACAACCACTACTACCACCACCGTCCGCCGCCGTGAAGCTAGATTCGAACACATTCGATCTAGCTATTCTTCTTCGTATTTTTCGGTCTTTTTACAGACTTGTTTTAAAATTTCATTATATACACGAAGCAAGGTACTTTTGTTTCGTGAAAACATCGGAAGGAAATACTATATGGGATGGAGGCGAATAATAGTAATATTATTGCGCCGTTCGTGTTGAAAACTTATCAAATGGTGAATGATTCAAAAATTGATGGATTCATAGCTTGGGGAAGAGAAAATAACAGCTTTATAGTTGTTGAACCTTTGGATTTCTCTCAAAGAATCTTGCCTGTTTATTTCAAACACAATAATTTCTCCAGCTTTGTTCGTCAGCTCAACACTTACGTAAGTATAATTATTAAGAACATATATAGTATAAGTTACAAGTAATTATCTAAAAGTTTGAATTTTCATAAAGTCAACACTGTCTTATCATGTCTAATACGATTTAACTAAGGCAGATTTTGAATTAAAACTTAATTGATTTATTCTTAAGTTTTTAGCACTAAAATTATAGTTTTAAAATTATGGGTTAAAATTTTGATATAGTAATTGTTAAAATTTTAGTGATTTTTTGATAGATATATTTATGTTTCAATTTTCATATTAAAAATATTGAATTCATTTGAACCAATAGATAATACACTCTATCTGCCTCTGAAAAACTGACTTTTTTCTTAAGTCAAATATGTGGAATACTATTTTTCGTTATGAATGTGGTGGAATCTGAACAACAAAATCCTATCTGTCCTGATATCGTGTTGGATTGTTTTACAACAAAATCTTATCTGCTTTAATATCATTTTGAATTTTTATAATTTTATTTAAAAGTTTTAAATTGTTTAATTATGTCTTGACTACTAACATGACTATTGTCTATGTAAATTAATGGTGGTATTTAGTTACCAAGAATTGATTTTAATTGTAGCTAATTTATTGATGTTGAATGAATTTGTAGGGTTTTAAAAAAGTGGATCCAGATAAATGGGAATTTGCAAATGAATGGTTTTTAAGAGGACAAACACATTTATTGAAGAATATAGTGAGGAGAAAACACAGTAGAAATTCATATTCTTTGAAGCAAGATGAGAGTGAAGATGAAGAGATTTATTCAGAAATTGCAAGATTAAAGCAAGAACAAAAAGCCTTAGAACAAGAAGTAGAAAATATGACTAAAAGATTAGAAGCTACAGAAAAAAGGCCACAACAAATGATGGCTTTTTTGTGTAAAGTCGTTGATGACCCTGAGATTTTACCTAGGATTTTATGGGAAAAAGAGAGATCTAAAAGGGTAAGTTTAAGTAATTGTGAAAAGAAAAGGAGAATTATGATATCAAATAATTCGACTAGTTGTTCTTCGGTGAAAAGTGAAGAGGAAGTAGGTGGTCCATTAGTAGGGGCAATATCTTCATTTCGCTCCCCCGATGCGAATTTCGATAAGGATACGCTTTGTCAGTCTTTTCCGTCGTCGGAAACGCCGCCCATGGCGTGGTTAGGTGGTCGGCCTATGATAACTCATGAGCCTTATCGGAGTTGTCCGGCGATGTCTAGTTCTTTGTCATCGGGCTCGTCGGAGAGTGGCGGATTCACGGCAGCACTATCGTCGGAGGCTTTTTACGGCTACGACTATGGCGGAGGAGGAGGAACTGTGGGGACGGAGGAAGGTAGTCCGCCGCCTTATCCATTTTCTTTATTAGGCGGTGACTTTTAGTTTGTGTGACCTTAGTTTTGTAATTATGTTTATTCATGCAATATGTTACTAAATGCATCTGAAAAGTGAGACCTCCTAGTTAACCTTTAACAGTAGAGCTAATAAAAATTAGCTAGGGAATATAGGTTCCTTTTTTTAAGCTATGCTTGATAATTTTTGCTAAATTCAGCATAATCCTGTGAAGTTTTTTGCTTTTCTTTTGTTGAATTATTAGTATGAATTTTCCAATTTTTGGGATTAAGGCATAATTATGATTGTTATTATAATGATTAATAAGAATTAATATTGTTTTGTTAGTTATTTTTTCTGTTTCATTTTATGTAAATATATTTAATTTTATAAGAGATTTAAGAAAAAAACTTTTAAAATGTAGTATTACCATGTTATGATATTTGTTTGGGAAAAAAGCTGTAACAATAAGATAAAATGATCTAAAATTAATTATTTTTAAATATAAAAAGTTATTACTTTTAAAAACAAATTAAAAGAAGTGTTGGTAGACCTTTCCTTGAGTTTGAATTAGCTAGAAAAAAGTAGTTTTGATTGGAACTTGTTTTATAAATAATCAGTTATGAATTTTAAAAAAATTATTGAAGTGTTTGATAGTGCTTGTAAGCACTTTTCACTTAAAAATACAACAATGGAGTAAATTGGGCAACTAATAAAGAAATAATGTCATACAAATAGGAGTTAAGACTTGAACCATATAAAAGAGCATATATATATATATATATATATAAATGGAATAAATTGGGCGACTACACAAGTCAAGAATCTATAGGACATTCTAGAAACAAATCATAGTTATATTCAATTTTAATAGGTAAAAGTTTAATACCCAGACTTGTTTATGATATTCATAATTCTAAAACTCTGGGGATTGAAATTTAACAGGAAGTTGGGAAAAGTTATGGAAAAAGAAAGCAGAGGCTGCAATTTCGGAAGGAAGATCGTCATCTATTGTCCATGCTTATTAATTCATACATGGCTGATTATATGGAGACACCTAAGTTGCCATATCTTTTCATTTTCTCCAATAGATTTTGTTAGATTTTGTTATGATTAATCACATATAGTAGGTCTAAAGTGTATCAATCAAACACATTTTGCTGACATAGTTTATAATTTGAATTGCACCGAGAAGAATACTCTTGAGCTTTTATGTGAGTTTGGCCAATATTGCCCCTTATCGAGGGTAGGTTTATTTTTGTCTATTAAATATAAACTTAGGCATCTTTAATCGTTCAAGTCTGCTAAAGCAGAGCATCTCACTAACAAAATCACACAAGTAGTAGGTAGGAGGAGGCTGGGTAGTCAACTTGACGCAGAATCTTGAGCCTTATCAGCAACTTCTTTCAATTTCTCCAATGCAGGGAGAATTTCCTCTTTCAAATCGGGCTTGTCTCTTTGACAAAGCTTTGTGCACTAAAGTGTATTGGGGAAAAACTGAGAATGGCCTTTTTTTCATGATGGGTTTATCTGTTAAGTTTTAAATGAATTCTATTAGTGAGATTAAAAGTGCTCTAGTTTAGCAAACTTGAGGGATTAAATATGCTCAGAGTTATATTTAAAGGATACAAATAGACCTATCATCATAGATAAGGGACAAAATTGGCCAGAAGCTCCTTTTATGTTCCAGTTTGTAGTTTGCCAAAAAATAAACTACGATTAGATTTTAAATAAAAAGTAAAGTAATTAAGAGATGAAAAAGTATGTATGACATACATTTATGTGTCAGAAAATACTCTTAGGACATTAATAGAGGATAATAAACACGAACATTGTACAGGTGCAACTCATGTTATCAACTAGGTCAACAAAATATTTTTGATTGGTACACTTTCAGCCTATTACAGGTGCTCAACTAGAATAAGGCCTACTTGAGGTGTCTAAATAAAAATTCATAGTAACTTTATGTATATGCATATGTACTCAGTCTATAAAAATTATGAATTATTATGGTGGAACGGATACGATCTTTCAATCTTTAATTAAAATTTTTTGGATTCAAATCCTAAATATAGAAAAATAAGCAAATTCGAACTCGGCGGACTCCAATACGAATATGCCGAACAACTTATTTGAAAACAAATAAAATAAAAGAAGGTGAGTATTACACTATACCCTTGAGCGATACTCTTTTCAATGATAAGAAATTGACAAAAATAGTAAGGAGGGGGTGGGTGGTAGTGGCTCATGTGGGAAGAGGGACAGTAACACACCTCATCCAATGAGATTGAGCCATTCAATAAAAGTGCCAAAATCCCATTGACCACTATTCAAATTAAATGAGTCCTCCACTTTGCACATCATCTCTTTCCCCCTTTACAGTCTTACACCTCATATATGTTTCACATAAATGTTGCCCAAAGACATATTCTTCTGTTGTCGCCCTCAGGCCAGCTAGCCTGTTTACCACTGCCTCTTTCTCACGTGAACAACACGTGACATAGTAAACTCGATATTGGTTCTATGGTGCATTTTACATTGGATATTATCACTTTTAACCCGCGCCACAAGCTATTTATATTTGGTAATCGAAAATATATATAAAATTTATATAATTTTTGTATATAACATAGAATAAATATATACAAAATATATACATATATATTTTCGACTATTATTTTAAGAGCGGTTATACAATATTTTTGGGGCCCAAACGCATCTTCTGCAACTCATTTCGTGGTTGATCTGCACAAATATTCCTCTTTTAGGTCACGATTTAGATTTTGTTTAGATTTTATCTCTATTTCACATAAAGTTTCAAGCTTTTACTTCCTCTCTTAAAACTTCAACTCTAACAAATTTATTTCTAAATTCATGTCTAAACACAATAATATTTATTTTAAATTTTCTTCATTATGATTTAAATTTTTAAAGCTATATGGATTCTTATCGTAAGGGTATGAAAAAGAAAGCTGGCATCTTATCGTAGCTTATTTTGAAAAAGAGTTTTTTCAAAAGTGTTTTTAAAAAAGTACTTTTGGTAAGAATCAATTTTTATTTGGTTAATTAATCTGAAAAACAATTTTGAGTAGCAATTATTATTTGGTCAAGCTTTTAAAAAGTGTTTCTTAGTATATTTTTCTCAAAAATATTTTTTTAAAAAGTATTTATGGCAAAAAATAACTTTTTACTACTTTTCAAAAACTGTTTTTGCTTTTACTTAAAATTATTTTTTTCTTCTAAAAAATTAGCCAAACATCTTAACTTTTTTTAAAAAAATTATTTTAACCGAGAAAGCATTTTAACCTAAAAGAAGCTTGACCAAGCTATTATTCCACCTTGTTAAATAAATTAAACAAATGGCCAAAAAGAAGAGTGGCAACGGGAATCTTATCACAATCAAAATATGTGGTACGGGATGCTCTTCCCTTAATCAAGGTTTTGAGTTCAAGTTCTGGGCATGAAAATTTTTTGAGAGGGAGCACTTTCCCTTAAATGAGGTCCTATGTGGTACGAATCCCAATATAGTCAGACTCCAATACGGACATCGAACATCGGGTAAAAAAACCAAAAAAGGGTAATGAAATCTTATCTAATACTAATAATATATTAATATGAAGGCGGATCACGTGGTCCCAACAGTGGGGTCAAGAGGCACGTGGATGGGCCCAAAGAAGAAAATGCCAAGGCCCAAATATGGACAAAAGCCTCTCGTCTTTTTCTCTTTTTTGGGGAAGGGAGTGGCCCAATCAATGCTCGTGCGCCCACGTGCCATAGCCTTATTTGGAAGGGCCACGTGTTGTGATCAAGTGGAGTCAACTAGTTAAACTATAGTTTTGAAATTGCAATGTGAGATTAATATGATCCTTTTATATTAAATTAGCGGTTTTGCGATTGAACCCAATGTATGAAAAAAAAATTAACAGGAAGCGCTCCCTCCATTAATAAGTTTCATGCAGCAAAAGTCTAAATTAATCGACGATCAACATAAGCTTTAACATAACTTTTTGAATTGTGGAATTTAATAATTTTCACAGTTTATGTAAATTATAAAATATGAGAACTTAATCAAGAATATTATTTACCTAAAAAATGGATAGAGTTGACTTTATACGTAATTCTATAGGATACGTGGTATAACTTGGTATAAATCGGAAAAATAAGTAGAAATATATCGAATATTGACTATAAAAAGGGAATGAAATACAAATCAAATTGAGTAGAGAATGATTTATAAATAAGTAAGATGAACCACTGTCCAAAGCTCAAAAAAGAATAATGTTTCTATATAAGTGTAAATCTCAGTATCTTTGAAATGTGAGAGTGTATTGATGTCTTAATGTTAAATGTCTCCTTTACAGAAATGATAGCCACTCCTCATATAGTGGAGAAATCTTACTTTAGATATAATTAAAAATACATAGTGGAGATCCCATGATAGATTAGTTAATTAGTTTTTCCTTAATTTCCGTCGAGATTCTTTCCCTTGGTGCGGCTACAACGGCTCTTTGTCTCTTAGCTCGATCTTGGCCGGTTTTGGTATTGGTCGATCTCTGAATCCCGAGCTCGATATTGACTCGAGCTCGATATTGGCTCGAGCTCGGTATTGATTCGAACTCGATATTGACTTCGAGCTCGGTATTGATCGGTCCCTGAATCTTGAGCTCGATAACCTGGCTTCAGATCTCATCTCGATATTATGATGACGACCATCGGTCCATCATGTTCCAATCTCGACTAAATACATGAAGAACAAAAGTGATTTTGACCGTATACAAATACACATCTGAATTTGCAATTTTTCTTTTTAAAAATAAATAGAACAACTTCGTGCTTTGAATCTTTATCTTTATCCTTAGCCAGAATTGTGATAGAGATGAATAAGATGTCTACATCCATAATTAGAGATTTCGAAATTGAACTTTAAAAGAAAAAAATTCTAATAGGGAATGTATCCCTCAGCCTTACACTATACAATCCAAATTAATCGACCTCAAAATAAATACCGAAAATGGAAAAGCGACAAAAAGTGTTTAGGGGTACGTGTCGCAAAAAGATAATAATGAAATTATTGTCGGTTGGAAAATGGGAACCATGTGTTTAGGCTTAACGGAATGCCGTTTACTTAAGTTAAAAAAGTTTTTTCCATTAGTGATTAGAGATGATCCACGTACACCAAATGGACAATATCTAATTAACAAAGATTGCCCTCCTAATTAATTACTCTTGCTCCACTCTCTACTCTCCACTAACCTGCCTCTTTTGATAATAATTAAATTAAACCTACTTACTTACTTTAGGTCTTTTTCTATGTTTTTATTTTAAAAAATTACAATTATGTGTCAATGCACTTCTTAAAAAAGCTATGAGCCGATTTAGATGAGCTTGTTGTAACGGACTTTTAAGCTAAAATTTATAAGTTAGAAATCTAACTTTTATCTTTTGATTTATTTTTGTCATTTTAACTTAAAAATAAGTGATTAAAAATATTATTTTTACTTTATTCAAATATTACAAAATGACTTAAAATTATTTTGGCTTAAAACCACTTAAAACAAGTCAATTCAAACGGACTCTATATGTGTTGTCTCAACAAGCTTGCTCGTAACACGTGTTCTATGGATACGCAACATTTACTTATTAGCATATTTGACTTTATTCCCCTGCTTTTTCTTTTTTCTTTCGGTAAAATAAGACACATATTAGTCTGTTCCTAAAATAAATATTAAAGTTGCATAATCAATGAAAAAAATAATAAAAAATATATATTTTTAGCGGCTTTCAAAAGTAATACTATTACAATAAGACACACACACACACATACATACATACATACATACATACATATATATATATATATATATATATATATATATATATAGGAAGTTTGACCGGGGAGTTAAATTTTTGATATCGGGGTCGGAATCCAATTCTAAAAATTTTCATAGGTCCGTTATGTCATTTATGACTTGTGTGCAAAATTTGAGGTCAATCGGATTTGATTTGATAGGTTTAAGCGTCTAATGTAGAAGGTGAAATTTCTTAGTTTCATTAAGCTTGAATTGAGGTATGATTCGTGATTTTAGCGTTGTTTGATGTGATTTGAGGTTTCGACTAAGTCCATAAAATGTTTCGAGACTTGTTGGTATGTTCAGACGAGGTCCCGAGTGATTCGAGTGAGTTTCGGGGTGATTTCGGACCATTTCTAGGCCATTTTTAGTTGTTGATTTTTAGCCACAGAGGTATGCATCGCGATCGCGGACAAACGGTCGCGATCCCGAAGAGCAATTTTGTTGTTTGGACACTGTGAATCGCGATCGCGGAAGCCTTTTCGAGATAGCATAGAGGAAAATCTTGCTGCACTAACCCGAATTTGGAAGCTTATATCTCGCAATCTATAAGGAATTTGGAGATGATCCAAAAATAAAAGTTGTAGCCCTTTGTGTCTAGTTTTCAGAAAATTAAATCATTTAGCATTTGGAGTTGTGTACAAAAGTTATGGTTAATATACTACAGGCTGTCTGGGAAGAGTTTGAAAATCGCTAAGAAGAAATTTGTGTTGCACAGGGCTAAGTTTGGCATATCTCGCAATCTATAAGGAATTTGGAGATGATCCAAAAATAAAAGTTGTAGCCCTTTGTGTCTAGTTTTCAGAAAATTAAATCATTTAGCATTTGGAGTTGTGTACAAAAGTTATGGTTAATATACTACAGGCTGTCTGGGAAGAGTTTGAAAATCGCTAAGAAGAAATTTGTGTTGCACAGGGCTAACTTTGGCATATCTCGCAATCTATAAAGGACTGGGAGATGAGCAAAACATGAAAGTTGTAGCCCTTGGTGTCTAATTTTTAGAAAGTTAAGCCATTTGCAATTTGGAGTTTTTTGCAAAACGTTATGACCATTATATTAGAGGCTATCTGGAAGAGCTGGACACTTGTTCTTCGCGATCGCAAAAGAAAAATTTTAGGCTGAGAAACGTTGTGCTTCACGATCGTAAAGCATTTTCCGCGATCGTGAAGAGTAAATACCTAGGCAGTAGCTATATTTCGAGGTTTCAGTCATTTTTAACATATTTGGAGCTTTAGAGCTCGGATTGAAGCGACTTTTGAGGCGATTTTCACCATATGGATTGGGGTAAATATTCTATATCCAAAAGTGATTATACTTCATGATTCTACGGTTATATTCATCATTTATTTCGAATTTTAATGGAAGAAATCAAGATTTTTGCAAAACTTTTCAAGAACAAAAATTTTAGATTTGGAGGTCGAGTTGTTATCAGAATTTGATAAAATTGGTATGGGTGGACTTGTAATTTAATGGGTTGTCGGATTTTGTGAGTTTCGTCATATTTCGAGACGTGGTCCCCACGCTCGATTTTTGAGTTAAATTTCGAATTTTGTTGGAAAATTAGTGTTTCATATGGAATTAATTCATATAATTAATATTGACTGAATTGAATTAATTTGAATAGATTTGAGCTGTCCGGAGAATTTATTCAAGCAAGACGGCTATTTTTGAATATTGGCATAACTTCAAAAAGGTAAGTATCTTGCCTAACCTTGAGTGGGAGAATTACTCCTTAGGCATTGAGTCTTATGTGGAAATTGTGTAATTGAAACCATGTACGCGAGGTGACGAGTACGTACTTGGTTTATATGTATAAATTATATTGGTTAAAATCCTTAGACGTCCTTATGTATTAAATTGGAAATCATTGCCACTTATTAAATCCTTTAATTGTCTTGTCTAAATCCTTATTTTATTGGATTTATTTTTATATGATGATTTGGTGTGATTGTCACCTTGATTTTTATGTGAAATAATTTTTTGTTGAGTTGTTCACTCCTGAATATATTTGTGAAGATTTTGTGCACATTATGGTCGAGCCATGGGCTCCTTATTGTGAAAAATAATGTATTGTTGAATTTTATGACAAATTATAATATTTGAGCACTTGATGTGCAATATATGATAAATTATAATATTTGAGAACTTGATGTGCAAATTTGTGATATGTTGTAATATTTGAGCACCCGAGGTACAATTTATGAGATGTGATATTGGCACGTTATATTGTTGGGAAGTTTTGTTCGGATGTTTGCACGAGATTTCTGCCGTGCTATTATTACTATTTGCGCATGTGGCGAGACAAGGTGATAACCGACCAATTTTGTATTTTGCTCGAAGTAGCCACTCTAAAGAATTGTTACTTAGGAATTAGTCATTGTGTCCTGAATTTCAGTTTTTCAATTCAATTTTTCAGGCAAAAATGTCCTGAAGTTAAGATTTTTAGTTTTGAAATTTCACGACAAAATAAATATTGAAAAATCTCTAAATAGCATTTCTGAAAGGAATTTTTACCTTCCTATACTATATATGAAACTTTATTACCCCCTCTAATCAAGTTTTAACTTAATTATATGGTTATATACAATTTACCAATTATATACAAATTAATTTTAAATGAATCTCTCTCTCTCTCTCTCTCTTTCTCTCTCTCTCCATCTCTATCTCATGCTCTCTCTCTCTCTCTCTCTCTCTCTCTCTCTCTCTTTCTCTCTCTCTCTCCGTCTCTCTATCTGTCATTCTCTGTTCGTTCCCTAATTTTTCTTCCTTTGATGTTTTCTGCTTTTTATCCTTTCATGTTGTATATATTTTTAATGTAATTCATCAATAGATTTCGATCGTTTTACTATAGAGTTTTAACTTTGCAATTTCCTTTCATGTTGCACAATTGGTGTTCAAATTGAAATTGTCAATCAATAAATTTTGAAAGTGTTTGACTCTCCACCATTGACAGCCATTAAAAAACTTTGAAGCTTTGAATTCGAATTTAAGTTTTCAAAAATCATTTTTTGTTTGGATTGAGTGTTGTTGCAATCAATTGGGAATATTGTTTGGAGTTTATATCTCAATTTTGAGGGTAATTGGTGAAGATTAGACTTGATTTTGGCTGAATTTCATATTGAAACTCGAAAAAAAGAATAATAATAAGAAGAACACATGCATACAATATACTTACGATTTGTAGTAAAGTTGTATTATAATTATATGTAAATTGTATTATGTTGTAGTTATATTTTTTATTTATTTATATGTTATATGAAAGTTGAAAAATAGTTGTATAATGTATGAATCGTTGTATAAAATTTGTATTTAAGCTATCAATACTATCTTTTTACATAAAGTTGTTGATATGTATCAAAATTGTATTAAGAGAGAAAGTTTTGATTGAAATTCTAGAGAGGAATAAGCACACACCACATACAAAATATATACAAATCAGATACAAAAGACATATTGTATAAAATTTGTATGAAAATTCTATTTAAGTTGTATGATGTTATAGATGTATTTTGGACAAGAGGGGTTGCTCTGATGGTAAGCAACCTCCACCTCCAACTAAGAGGTTGTGGGTTCGAGTCACCCCAAGTGCAAGGTGGGGAGTTCTTGGAGGGAAGGATGCCGAGGGTCTATTGGAAACAGCTTCTCTACCTCATGGTAGGGGTAAGGTCTGCGTACACACTACCCTCCCCAGACCCACTAGTGGGATTATACTGGGTTGTTGTTGTTGATGTTATAGATGTATTTTAACTAGTAAAAATAATGTATGAAAGTTGTAGATAAGTTATAAATAAGTGTATACTATATAATTAGTTGTATTAAATTTATTTTTAGTATGTATGAAATTTGTAGATAAGTTATAAATAAGTTGTATATTATATAATTAGTTGTATAAAATTTATTTTTAGTTTATATGCTATTGTAGATGCATCAAATTTGTACGAAATTTATTTTTAATTTATATGTTGTTGTACGATACATTATTTTTTTTTTGACAATCAATTGATTAATAAACTATCGAATAGTATATCTGACTAGAACAAAGAAGTTGAACGATGAAAATCAATTGCTAGTCGTTTTATATAATGAAAACGGTATAGTACATACTTGAATTCGAAAGTATTGTTTTTTTTTTTTGATTCTCAAATCTCAACAGAATTGCTGTGCTAATACGTCAGTGAATCGAGAAAACGGTGTTATAAGTAGATAAAGAAGAACATACACAGCTAAGATGTTGTGACCGAAGCAAGTTTCATATGTTTTTGGACGAGTTTGTGTTTAGCTTAAAATAGGTTATCCACAATTAGAAGGAATCTTATTGAAAGAGAAGAGGAGAGAAAAAAGGAAAATAGTGTAACTTAATCCCCTAATTTAAGGCGCTAATAATGAATTGTATATAAATTGTAAGAAAAACTTTTTTAGGGCGGGTAATTTTCAAAATTGAGACACTTTTGGTAATAAAGTTTAATATAATAGGAAAAAAAAATTCCTTCCTAAAAATGGCTATCTGCGTACTTGCCCCCAAAAAATGGTTGTCAAGCCCATAAAAAGGATAAGGTCGAACAGACATTGTAATTGAGAATTCTTGGGCTTACTTCATTAGCCCAAAGTTGATATTAGGCGCAAGCCCAACTTTTGAGAGTACCGATCCAGGCCCAATGTTCGAAAAGTATTCAACCAAAGCTACTTCTTTCCATCCAAAAAGAATGACGAACACATAACAACACAAATAATGAGTTATCTTACAACAGGTTAAATCTTGAATTTAGTTGTTTGTACTAATTTTTTAGATGAGATTAATGTGAAAATTCTTTTTGCGTTGTTAGTATATAAAAGTTAAACTCTCGGGAAAAAGTATGGACATATATGGCTCTATCAAAAGGTTGGACGTCTAGATTTGTCATAGAATATCTATATTCTTTTTTCAATTTAATCATCTGATATTCAAAATTTATTAATTTGATTAATCTAAATTCGTGACAAATAGATTCAAAAAGGAAGGTAGGGTGTTCCCCGCTAAAAAGTCTCTTTATCATAGCTCAAATCCGAATTTCTAATTAAGAGTAAAAGAATTCCAACTAGGCCACCAAAATATTTTGCGTCTTCATAAAGCAAAAGAAACTAAACTCAATTTTTGTATCGAAAACAACCCCTCTGTCTCACTTGGGGGTCGTTTGGTTGGGAACAAGTTATCCCAAGATTAGTTATCCCGCCCTCCCATGGGGATAAAAAAATATTTCAATCCCGGGATAACTAATCTCGGGATTAGTTATATCACGAATTTATCCCAATCAAACGTGGGATAAATTCATCTAAAATTTAATACCGGAATTAATTATCCCTTATCCTTCGTACCAAACGAGCCCTTAAGGTAGGAGTAAGCTCTGTGTACGCTCCTAAACGCCACTTGTGAAATCAAATTAGGTATGTTATTATTGTAATATTTTCAAAAAGAGGAAAAGGTATTATACCTTGGGCTGGCCATTAGGTTACAAAAATAGGCTCTTTTAAATACAAGATTACCCCTACCAGAATGGGCTCATAACCCAAAAAAGTGCCCCATCAATTAATGCAAAGCTTAAAAGCTAATGCAACAAATCTGTCATTCTTCCATTTGTATCCCTTTTCTGTTTGAATTTTTGAATATAACCTGCATGTAATTACTCAAAAAGGAATGTTAACAGAAAAAATAAAATAAAGAAACCCTAAAATCAGACTACAAAATCTATATTCTAAATGTGCCAATCAGAACCTATATCTATGTATAATGTTACATTGCTTTCAATAGGTCAGAAACAAAGCTATACAGTTAAATATTTTTGCAGTCTTTTTCTCAGTTAATGATTTTGGTATCATTCTCTCTGTAACTGTGAGGCATTTTTTGCAGTATTTCTAATTCCATTGTGTCTTCTTTTTCATTGCATTTTTATGGAAAAACATGCCATACTGCAGTCCTTTCAATTAATTTCTTGAAGTAGACATTTCATTTTCTTATTGTAAAGTGGTTAAAAATGACATATCGTTTTCAATGCTTTTGTGATAGTGGAAACTGGAAACCTTTGGAGTTTTTGAGTTCTGAGTCTCACTACCTTAGCCTCATTAGTTCAAAATTTTCAAATTACTTTTGTCTTTTTACATAAAAATGAAAGAAAAAAAATATCAGTGTTCTTATACATCTAAACAAGGTTATCTCGGGATTATAATCCGCAAATTATAATTCTACATCATCCCAATCTTATTAAAGGAAAAAATAAACAGATTAAGATTTCTACGTATTTTCGTTATGGAGGGTGCAGGCAGTGGGACGGTGCAGAGGCGGAAGTAGTGTTCCACCGACGGGTTTAACCGAACTCATAACTTTCGATGCGGAGTAAAATTTATATGTAAAAATTTATTAAACATTGCAAAAATAGTAAATATGAACTCATAACTTTAAAAATATAATAGATTCAATACTAAAAATCTTAAAAATTAAACCCATAAAATTTAAATTCTGTATCCGCCACTAGAACGGCTGGGAAGCCGGCTCCACCGGTTGGTTGCCGATGATGACCCCTCGATGTCCCACCTCCTATATGACATAGATAATATTAAGATTTTGACATAAAATTTATGCTGCATTAGCTAATACCAATAATCAAACGATCGATAAATACAACCTCAAACTTAATATAATTTCGGTAATCAAACAAACCTTATTAGTATAAAAAATATTTACACTTTCATATTAAACTGACCTATAATAATTCGTCCTGTTATGCATATCCAATCTGATATGGTAACTTGCAAAATAAAATAATATCTTATTATAACATGTTAAATTACTGTATTGATTGATGTTATTAGTGTATATAATTAACTTAACTCTTCTTTCTTAATTTCCCTCATTTCTACCTCTCTCAACATCTTAGTTTATGGAAATCAAGAAACCAGCTAATTAGTGCTTAATTATGTCATTTTATGTATTTGGAGTGGAACACAACGTACAGCATTTCTGTACCATTGCCTCCTTATTATTCCACACATGGGAAACAAATGGAATAGATATTGGTCAATGGAAATTTGGTTTATATAGGATTACAAAAAAAGATTCACCTAATTTACAGTATTGTATTTTGTCTCCTTTATATATACCAATAAACATATAGTAACAACATATACAATGTTAGAAATATTGTCCTCATGCTTCATTCAATCATGAACATGTCTCTTAATTTATCAAATTCTATCAAACCAATCATGTGGAGAATAATTTCTTATTGATTTTCTCATCCTTGCCGACGATTTTTTTTTTGGGAAAAAAGAAAGAAAAAGATTCGCCCGGTTCTCAAACAAGAAATTATTATGATTCGCCCGGTTCTTTCGACCCAGAGTGAAAGTTTATGTGCAAAAATTTAATAAAATTATAATAAATAGTTGATATGAGCTCATAATTTTAAAAATATAATATATTCAATCCTAAAAATATTAAAGATTGAATCCTTAGAACTTAAGTCCTAAATCTATAGCTGTCAATTCCTACAATTTTTAAAAATGGATAAAATTGGCAAACTGGATAAGAATTTCTAAACAAGAAAAAGAAAGGAAAAAGTTATATCTGACTTGGCAGATATAGAGTAGCTTATCATCTGGTAATTTAACTGTAGACCGTATATAGTGATGTTTGAAGATGCTTTATAGATTCTTTCATGATAATTGATAAATGAATAGCCAGACTTTTTGACAATCCAAGTTGAAAATAAATACCTTCACCAAAGTCCAAATTTGAATTTATAAATGCATTCAATTTTCTGATTTAAATCCTCATTAAACTTTCAATTATGGAGAGGCAAAACAATAACAACAACAACCCAGTATAATCCCACTAGTGGGGTATGGGGAGGGTAGTGTGTACGCAGACCTTACCCCTACCCTGGGGTAGAGAGACTGTTTCCAATAGACCCTCGAAGGAGGGGCAAAATGACACATTATTATAAAATTAAAAGCAAGGTGGCATTTATGTTACGAGTCAAAATCAATACATAAAACGCTCCTCTAATAATTGAGTCATTTGAAATGTATTGACTCTTCCTCTTAGTCTTCCTCTTTTTTATTCTTATTTTGTGTCGAAGAGGATTTTGAAGTAATGGTAAAATTATTTTTTTATTATCTGGTTTGAGTGGTAAAATATGAGTACTTAGGGCTCGTTTGATGTGTTAAAGGATAATTAATTCATGATTAAACTTAAGATAAGTTTATCCCACGTTTGGTTCGCAATATAATTAATTTCGATGATTATAATGTTATATTATCCCTATGAAAGGTGAGATAACAATTTCAAAATAATTAATCTCGGGATAATTAATTCTGAGATAACTTATTTCTAATAGAACGACCCCTTACTTTGACTTAGGTCGCTTACGTTATATTCTTTAACTGCGATCTTTTCCCAAACCTTGCTGTACTTTTTTGAATCCAATTCATCAGCTTGAATTTTGTGCAAAAGCAAAATTTTCATAAGTCAAAATATTTGAAAGAAAATGAGACAAATACATTATTTTACATCAATCTACATCATCAATCAAATGTTTATAAAGTGAATCACCTTTTAGAACAATCCATAGACTTTTTTGTCACTTTTACCTCTCTTCTTATTGTCAGTCTACTATCAAATCGTTGCCCTCTCATTTCTTCTTCTACTTTTGATTCATCTTTTCACAATCTTCTCACGGACTACCTCTACTCCGATCCACATAAATTATTATTATTAACAAGTACTACACTATGTAAAAGATCTTCTACAATAAAGTACATACAAAAAAGATAATTGCAGGTAAATTAAACTCTAAACGCAGACTATGAATTTTATGTACGATATCAATGCGATTTAAACACTTATATTTCAAGCCGATTATTATTCTATTTTTTTGTTTATCTATTTATATTTGTTACCAAGAATTACTCGTTATTGTAGATCAAATCAACCTGATAATATATAACATGAAACGATTATAAAATGTAACGTGAATTTTGTTTATATTATTAATGTATGTAAGTTAAATTTTTATTTTGGAAAATAATCACTTTTGGAGAGAGATCATCGTGATGAAAGAAGAAGTAATATTACAAGGACAATATGGATGATAAATTATACTATCTCCGTTCTAATTTATGTGAACATATTTTCTTTTTGGTCCGTTCCAAAAGGAATGACCAATTTCTAAATTTGGAAACAATTTAGTTTAAACTTACAATTACCCTTAATAAGAAGCTTTTATAACCACACAAATACTCTGAGCCCTTTGTTGACTTGTTTAGGACCACAAATTTCAAAGGTCTTATTTTTTTCTTAAACTCCGTGTCAATTCAAATAGGTTCACATAAATTAGAACGGAGAGAGTTACGTTAACATAAATCTATCAACATCAGTTAAGAGTACTAGGGCTACTAGCTACTACTTTTCATTAATTAATGACATAAAAACAAAGCTACATAAGAAAACATATTACATTTTCTTGTTCTTTTTCCTAACACCAACTAGAGAACAAAGCTTCACAAATCTCAGTAAAAACTTCAATAATAACCTCATGATGATTTTGTGAATTTAAACTCAAAAAACATTCCAACAATTTCTCAAGATCTTTAGCTGCAAATATTTGATTTTCCATAATCATTTCCAACATTGAAACCCTGAAATCACTATAAGGATCACTTGATTTCTTCACCACCGCAAGACTACCTTTTACGCCACCTTTCGCCACCCTTCTCCGCCGTATCTTTCGCCGGAAAGAATATTCTGAAGAATCAGAATTAGTAAATGACCTTGACGAAAAAAGGGTATTATTGTCATCTTCTTCACTTTCTTCATCACTGCTGAAAAGACCCTTATAGTCAAAATTAGGAAATTCTTTAAACTCAAATCTTTTTATCTTGGAATTTGTCATCTTTTTCTTCTTGCTCTTCTTCTTCTTCTT